>PNEQ01102356.1:0-110144 GCA_003012365.1 Medauroidea extradentata | reverse complement strand
TCTGGAAAACTACTGTGTTTTGTTTCGTCTCTTCATTGTGTCGTTTGTCTTGTCTGTATATGTCTGATATCTGTTGCGTTTTGTCTCGTCTACTTGTTGTGTTCTTTTGGTATTTTTCTGTTCGTGTCTGATATCTACTGTGTTTGTTGTTTCGTCTCATCGTTGTGTCGCATGATATTTGGTTTTTATTTTATTTTGTTATTAATTTCATTTATTATCTGTTTGTTTTATTTGACCAGATTCCATCTTGGAATTTCATGTTGTGTATTTATCTTGCTGACTAAGCATACTCTGCTTATTTTATGGTTTCTTTTATTAGTTTAGTTTTTCTTTGACAGTCGTTCAATTTTGCAATGGAGTGCGTCCAAGAAACTGAATCTAGTCACATTCGATTATATTTACTAAAAAGATATAAATGTCATCACAGTATTACGAACAGTTACGAAAAATTAATAAGTGACTAGAAATTAAAATTTTCTCTTGAATTGTTTCAAAAAAATTTTCAACTCAGTAAATTAAAATTCTGTTGTGAATACAACTTCTCAGTTTCTATAAAAAAAAAATTACCCGATCACCTTACGTGTGTATATATATAGGCTGTTCACTGTAAACTAAAAACTCAGAAGAACTTGTAATTAATTTAAAATTTTATTCAACGGGCCATTATCTTTTAACTTTTCAGAGTGTTGGAAAATTTACATTAGTTTATAGCTACATGAAAGTTTTCTTATTAAATAGTAAAGATGGCTGCAAAATCCTGAAAAACAACGTTATGCTCACTTTATCGCGAACGGCCTATATTAATTTTAAGTTATGCGTAGATCTCTAGACTGAGTTCCAGTTTTACGAATAAAATAACATATATGTCTCGGGCATACAATTATAGACAACTAAACGCCATATCGAACAAAATTTCGTATAGGGTAAAATAGATAATTATGGCAACTGAGATATATTTTAATGCGTATCTATGAAAAGACTTACGTGTTTTCTGGTGCTATTAAAGTCACCACCAATAACTAAGCGTTCTTCAAGTACAGGAAATTATTAACTGTTTAAAACAGCGTTTCGATAAAATTATTTAAGATCACTTTTGTATCACGAACAAGTCACCTATGATTCATTTTAGAGGGAGAAACAATATTTTCTCAGAAGAGTTACACGAAAATTGCGATTTAGCAGTAAGTACTGCAGAAAGTACGCAAATTATATATATATATATATATATATATATATATATATATATACTATGTCATTCATGAGTTTATGGTAGGGGCCGCGGTGGTCGAGATGGTCGAGGGGTTAGACGTCGAGGGGTTAAGACCATTCGCCTCCCACCTAGGAGATTCAGGTTCAATCCCCGGTGTGTCCGGATCCGGACCTATCGCATGTAGGAAACATGGCGGACGTTGTCGTTGGCCGCCGGGTTTTCTCGAGAAACTCCCGTTTATTCCGCTTTCATTCCGTCGCTGGTTCACAATCACATCACCTCTTCCATTCCTCGTGCCGGTGGGAGACAGGAATGTCTCGGTAGCTGAGCCGGCCCAACCTTTACTCCGGGCCTCTCTCATACACACTGTGATCCTGCCTTAGGAGTGCGTGGTAGATAAATAAACGCTGAAAATATCAGTTGATTTCAATACTTTTTTCGAAGCCAATGCGGATAATATACTCAATGACAATCCTAGATAATGATATTTGCCAACTTTATGAGCAAATATTTATCCAGAATTACTTATTCGTTAAGCGTGATCTCTTGCGCCGCAGTTAAATGCACGAGGTTCCGGCGTCAGAGACTGTGCCTCAGAAGTTCGTAAAACTGGAAACAATTTTGTATAAAACGTTGGCTGAAGCTATTGTCTATGATTGATATTGTTTAACTTTCGCAAATTGGCTTCAAGAAACCTACTGTCATAGATTAATGCTTTTAGCGTTGAATTATGTATACCACGCCCTCTTAAGGGGCTTGAAATGCGTTGCAGCGAGTTGCGACTATTCTTTTTTGACGAAACTGCTTAACGCGCATTGTATCTGTCTATCTACGGAAAGAAAACACACTTCAAACTATGTCGCAACCGTTTAGAAAATTGTGCGCGTTTATTAAAAACATAAATTTCGGGCCCCTCAAAATGGCAAAAAAAGAAGAAAAAAAATAGGTTTTTCAGACTATCGTATCCGTAAAAATAACTGGATTCTAAAATCATAACTATAGAAACAAGCGTTAGACTTTGAACTATGTTGCCCACAAATAAAATTATGTGGTCACCGTTTTAAAGTCCCATAGGAAAAAGGATACAAGTAAAGTACTTCACGCCAGCTGAGAGGCGATATTGCATTAGATACACCTGTCAACGACAACCTTACCCGCTCCTGCCTCACACACACAAACGCAGCCTATATAGGGAGGTCCCTTATAGCGGTTGTTTTCGTTTTCATTGAGTTTATGGTACGTAGTACAAACTACAAATTATAATATTATGTCATCAATAATTTATTTTAAGTTGAAATGAGCTAGAAACCCTAAAACCATTCAAAGCACACAACAGACAAACATGTGAGAGTGATTTGTCTTATTTGTGTTTACTTGGTAAAAAAAAAAATATTTCAATTGTAAGATTAAAAAAAAATTGTTATAGTGATTTGTAAAGTTAAAATAGCCAACAGAGTGGACTGAAATTATTTTTGTTCTTTCTTAAAAATTTTATTTTTGAGGCCACACAGCAAATTCTTCTTTGAAGAGGTGCCAGCCACTGTAACGTCGTCGGTTAGGCACCGGTCTACGGTGCGAGAGGTTCCGGGTTCGAATCCCGGGTCAGACATGGATGTTGTCTTGTCCCTTCAGCTTAATTTCACCCTCATCTGCTCTTAAGACCTCTTTGTTAAAGAGCCGCAAAATCTTCTCACATCACAACACCGTTTTTAAGGAGTTACAGTTATGAATTTCAGAGAAAAACTTAGTATAGGTTGTTAACCCGAAAAACGAATACATTTGAAGCACATTGTTACCTTATTTATTTAGTAAATCCGTTTAATTATTCTACTTGTTATTATTGTAATAGAAGTGTACTTAATGAATCAATACATGCAGATTTACCAATTCTGAGAATTTATCGCCGGAGGTTACAAGAAAAAATTTGAAATGATCTTGACGAGAATGTCTTTAAAAGTGCTGGCTTAAGAGGACGTGGTATATATAATTCAATACTAAAGCATTAATCTATAACTATAGGTTTCTTGAAGACAATTTGCGAAAATTAAACAATAGCAATCCTAGACAGTAGTTTTAGCTAACGTTTTAAACAAAATTGTTTCCAGTGTTACGAACTTCTGAGGCACAATCTCAGACGCCGGAACCTCGTGCATTTAACTGCGGCGCAAGAGATCACGCGTAAGGAGTTGGTAATTCTCGATAAATATTTTCTCATAAAGTTGGTGAATACCATTATCTAGGATTGTCATTGAGTATTTCGTCCATATTGGCTTCGAAAAAATCGTAGAAAACGAATGATGTTTTCAGCGTTTTTTATATTAAACGTTAACAGCCAACTAAATTAAAAACGTTACACACTGCATTCCGTTATGCATTTTTCTAGACCCAAATTTCGAACACACTGCAAAGTACACAGTGCTGCCGTGGTTACGACTAGACTTACGCCATGGTGATCACGGTTAGTTTCACGGGGAATGTACTCATAACTTTCGCATTTTGGAAACGTGCGCGCTGCTGTTGGTCGGTGAATTTTCTCGCGAAGTTCTCACTTCTCCCGTCCTCCCGGGCTTTCATTTCTTCGTTGCTCTTTCCTCATTTCACATCAATCTTCTTGAGTAGCAAAGACTTCGCTGTAAAGCGCTGGCAAAATATCTGCAAATATATTTAAGTTCTATGTATTTTGCTCACTCAGTTACATTTACAAATTAATTTTTTTTTTGTTATGATTGGTTGAGGGTAGTTCGATATTGTGTCATTAATTTTGTATTTTCATGAACGTTGTATTCTAAAAAATTTTTAATGACTTGTGAGTCAGAAATAAATGGTTCTAAAAACGTTTTTATATACAAACGTTTACTGTTCGCATGTAACATTACGGCTCGATAGTAGCATAGAAAGAGTTTCCTCAGTAAAACTGAAGATGTGCTGATATCTTCATTTGTTGAATCAACATTTAAGATTCTCAGCGGCTGATTACCAACTCTGCCAAGTTAACAAGTTTCGGCTCCGTTTACTGCAAAGGGTAAGGTTGACATGAAAGTTACGGATTCTTTATTAAATAAACTGTAGTTGATATGCTTTGCATTTCGTTAGCACCGTCATCTTGCAAACCATATTCGTTACAAAGTTTAAGAGTTTCATAATTCTGCCACAGGGCATATTACAGGGGTTCTTGAAGTCAAATAAAGCGACTGAAGTCTGTGAAATGCTTTAGAGAAAATCTACATAGGTTCTTATTCATTCCATCCTCTCTCGTTTAGCGGTTTTCAGAGATACAAAGAAAAATATTTTCCTACTAAAATTTTTTGAAACTACCTCAGTTAGCTCGCATATAGTGATTGACAAACCTTGTAAGTCTCCAACCAACTATGACAGAACAGGAATAACGTTCGATAAATTAAATTATTTATTATGAACAAATAATGCACTTCAAAGACATTACTGAACCGAAGGTTATAACCTAAATACTGTTGTAATTTACAATCCATGCTTACTTGATACCTTAAGCAGAGATTTCTTACGTTGAATGTTCATAAACTGTTTAAATTAATATTTTCTATTCAGAACTTTTTAATGTAACGCTCCTGTTACTTAAGTATTGTTACATAGTCTAGTGACCTACTTTAGTGAGTTTATTGATATCTTGTTCATTACCTGTTTTATTTGTTTACATTGTGACACTGGCAAGTATGGTCAAAATTTGTTAAAAAACTTAACGCAATTTTATTTACGTTTTATCTTCGAAAATATATAAACAAATGTCTATAAGGAAACATGGGTTTCCACTCGTTACGTTAAGCATTTGTAAGTTAAGAAATCTTAGCTTGCCAAAAACTCACGTTTTCTGTGGAGACTTAAAAAAAAAAATTGTTTACAATTCGCGTTGTGTATTCATACACAGAAGCATTCCATACACGTTTGCAGTGTTTTACTTTCGAACACTTGCATAATTGGCGATTGTGGACTAGTCTCGTAAATAAATGTACTTCACAACAAGTGCATTACGGTTGAAGAATGTACCACTCGGCGGCCAAATATTTCCCTCCATGCAATGTAGAAATTACTTTACCTCACTTGTGTATACGAACCCAATCACTTACCACAAAACATAGCAACAGGTGTGCACGCAGGTCATCAAACAAATCGTTACAAAACTCGTTTCGCGAAAACTTATTTTTGCAAGTCGTAAATTAACTTTTAATATTCTACTGTTTTGCATAGTCTTTATGCTGTGGGTATTTTTGAAAAGTTTTTTGGGCGAAGAATTTTATAAAATTAATTTTGACTCAATATTTGGACGGTGTTAATGTTCAACATAATATGCGCCAATTTTAAACTATGAGTAATACATAGTGAAAACTTTTGGACTTGAAACAGTCTCCCAACACGTGTATTGCTGTCCTACTGAATCAAATCATAACATAATGACATAGCAGTAAAATCAACAAGTGTATCAGTCTTATTAATCTAATATCGATAACCGCAGGTTATAGCAGTAAAATACTTTTTATAAGACAGTTTCAAAGCAGAAAATGATTTTATATATAACTAGGATTTTGCGCGTAGTCCATTGATGCGTAACACTATCCATTTCACAATTGCAGACACTGCTAAAACATATTATAACTCTAGTGCCTTATGTCAGCAGCTACTTTCAGTATTAGCAGAAACTTAATAAAATTATTTTCATTTCTGCTTTACGAGTGTGAGTTTCCTTACACTATAATCAAGGGCGGATCCAACTCTAGGTTTTGGAGAGGGCTCATTCCTAAAAAGTAGCTATACCCACACCCCGTGTCAAAGAAAGGGGCTCCGGGGATAATCCTCCGAAAAAATTTAGTGGTTAAGGGCGCTGCGTACCCTCGGAGCCCTGGCCGAGAAAGAATAGGGTTTTACATGTTAAATTATTTTCAGTGGCACTCGGCCACCTTTTGTGATATTGCTTCTGGACGAAAATCATTTACTGCACCGAGAAAAGAAGAATATTGCTACGTAAATACAATTGCAGAAAATAAATTATGAATAGCCATTTCCGCGTGTTTTTTTTGAGTAAAAATAATTTTTTGTCTACAATTTTCAGGGTATTGAAATAAACTGCCTACACCATCCATAGCAATGTGCGCAGCACCGAGACGAACAAAAAAGTCTGAGATGGCATATGTGTAACTTAAACCGTTACTGAGCCAGGTGGAAAATCATTGAACCTGCAAAACCCTACGCTTGCTCCCGCCGTGGCTTCAAGGTAGGCAGCGCCCTTAAGATGCAAAATAGTAGCCTACTATTTAACGCGTTTCCTAAACAGAAAAAATATAATATGCCGCTTTAGAAATTTGAAATATTTTAAGGATAAACTATACATGAAAGGTCAAAAAGGGGGACGGGCCCGTACCCCCCCCCCCCCGGGTCAGCCACAGACTGGAACTCATTTTATATTACAATCTGCATTGGTTAGAGACAGTGAGTGCGATTTATCTTCCAGCGACAAGCTTGGCCTGTGATCAGTGAACTTATTCCACGGTATGTAGTTCAACACACGAGTACCTGTCCCAGTAAATTTACAATGCGCTACACTCGTGGTGTTCTTTGCAGTGGTTGGGTAACCTCCACGCTTCACCAGCCCACCAGCAATAAACGTTCATCAATGGAAGGTAACACCCTGCACCGCCCACCAATACTCGGCGTGATTTGTAGCGGAGTCGTATATCATCGCCATGTGGTTGAAACACGCGTTCTCTCGCCGCGCCCTGACAGGCGACATTCGCGATGGAATTTCGCCAGATGAACTGCCAGCTTTCTTCCCCGCATCACGCACACGCGGGCGAGTTGACACGCTGCAGGCTTAGTAGAGTAGTTCTCGAAACTAAAATACGTGCAGTGAGATTTAAACACCACCCATTTTTACGGCGAGCTGGGCTCTGGAATCAAATTATGTGTTTGAAAATTCTCACCAATTATCTTTACTCCTTCACTATAAAAAAAACCTCTTCATAACGAAAATTTCCAACACATAGGCCTACACAGTATGGGACACATACTGTATTTTATTTTTATTTTAATTTATTTTATCATTTGTCACTTTAAGAGTGCATGGTATATAATTTAGCGTTAAAAGCGTTAGTTTAGAATCGCAGGTTTCTTTAAGCCAATTTGCTAAAGTAAAAATAAACTGGAATCCCTCACAGTAGTTTTTGCCAAATTTCTGAGCAAAACTTTTCCTTGGATAAACCTTATTTGAAGAACCATCTGTGACGCTGAAATCTCGTACATTTAATCGCGCCACAAGAGACCAAGATTAAAAAATGTATCGTTATGGGCAAATGTTTGCTATTAAAGTTGGCAAATATAATTATCAAGGATTGGTTTTCTGTAGTTATTCAATATTGACTTTCAAATAGTGTAGATCTCAATTGTAGAACTCAGGGCTTATTATCTACCACGCCCTCTTAAGTGCCTTCCAGCAGCACTAGGCCTTAGTAGTGGTACACGAGTGGAAGGTGCAGGTAGGAGTGAGCCAGGGTCTGTTTAAAGGAACCCTCCCACGATTCGTCTGGAGTGATTTCAGGCTGGCCGGAGCCGGGATCAAGGCCCTCCTCTTTAATGCGAGGCGACTGATCCAGCACCCTCGTTAAGAGCATTGTTACTTCACACGCCTGGTAACATCAGTAGGTGCTTCAGATCTGGCTGTTTTATGGAAATGTATAGGAACACTTTCATTAACGTATGGGGAACAGTTTTACAGCAGACTACCTACTCTCTTAACACTGATACACATCGGTGTGTTAAATTTGCAAATATTTTTTAAAAATGTATTCTTTGGTCACGGATCCTATGTTGATGTTTGTTGTACCTATGTGTAACTATTTTGCAGTTTATCGACACACTGCCACAGCTTTTTTTACGACGTGATTTCTGCAGCAGACAATGAATTTAAAGGCTACAGGGATATGTTATGTTACAAACCCAGGTCTCTCTCTCTCTCTCTTTATATATATATATATAATATTATATATGTGTGCGTGTGTTATAAGGCCTCCCTACCTGTAGTCCAAATACATTTGAAGAAGCTTCTTATCAAACATTGTATTTTCTCATATAATACAAGAACCAGGACATTAACTTCAAACTATACCGCAATAGTTTTAAAACTTTGGAAGTATTATTAGAAATATAATTCCTGGGACTTTCAAAAAAGCTAAAAATGTCTCACTCGTATGTGAGAAAACACCAACCGGATTCTACTAACACGAAGACAGGAACGACAGTTGGACTTTAAACCGCACTTCCCACTTATAAAGTGATGTGGACACCGTTTAGATCCCATATAAAAATGGTACTAGCACACCAGTAGATTGTTTTGCGCGTAGAGGTGATATTGCACTAAGCATGGAAGTCATCGACATCCTTAGCGTTTCATACATTTTGTGTTTCTCACACACAAACGCATTCTATCTAGGGCGACAATTCCCTGCCGAACAGGAGCCAATTTTTACTGAGTTTGAATTTTTCCAATAACTTTTTTGTGACTCCACATCAGAGGAAATGTGATAAACACACAAAATAAACTGCAAAATAATTTGCGTATACATTAAAAACATTTATGACATTTCCAACATTAAATATTACGCACATCAAGTAACAAAATAAATGTTGACTCTGATATGCAGTAGGTCACGGTTAAAATTAAGTCACTCAAACTATATGAGGAAACTTCGCTCGCGTTCGATCACAGTAAAATTTGCGAATACTTTTATTTTAATTTTGTCATAAAATTGGAAGCCTAAATACGCGGGAATTCCTTAATGGATTTCCATGTAAATCATGTATCCTGTACTAGTATTTTTAAAATTAGTTGCTAACGGAGGTTATCATATCAGTACAATAAATTTTTTTAAGTCTGCATATCAAAATACAAATTAGTAATATAATAAAATATTAAATTAATTTTAGTAACTAGCTTTTTTTTAAGTTATGATGCAATATTTTTACAATTTTTGTCGCTGTTACATAACCAGATATCCCCGGATTTTCGCATGTGGGAATCGTACCGGATAATGTCGCTGGCTGGCGGGTTTTTTCGGGGATCTCCCATTTCCTTGGCCCTTCTCATTCCTACGCCTCTCCACAGTAGGGCCTCATTTCATGTCATTCTTCAGGGTACGCAGATTGTCTACGAGCTCCCGTTCATATCTGCATTCTGGATGTGATAACCTGGTCCGCGTTATCATCATACGATATACTATTTTATCTGATATCATAAAAATATGTATTTCACTAAAATTCTGGAGAAAATAGTCTTCTTCGCTTGAACACCAGGTATGGTGTATAGTAATGCGAATACTGCAGGTATCTGGACAGTTTTCCAAGAATGTTCCAGAAATCGAACATCAGAACGTAGCGCGGGAAATGAAGTTATTACGTCTCCTAAACAATCCACACGTGACAATGAGCCTAGACATTTTCTTTGACGGGGCTTTGGTAAGTTGCAATAAGTTTAACTTCTAGTCATTATTAAATGGGAAAGAAAGATAATAAGACTACGTAGTATCGTATTAATGCCTGATAATTATACTTTTGTATATTAATTAAACCAGCTGAACCAGTTAAAAGAGTTTGCGAATAGCAACTAATTGGAACTATCCTCATACCGTCGCCTGTGTTGGCGATAAATCATTTTTCGGATAGTAACGATCTCACAGTAAAAAAAATTATGCTGTTTCAAAAAAATTTAAAACTGCAAATATGTGTAAGATTTGCAAACATTTCTGAATAAGTAAAATCATTTTTTTGTATACTTACACATAAATTTTTGGACATTTTACAACAATTTTTTGAATTGACACAAACATTTATAGCAACAAGTGTCTAAGATTGTTTTTCGTGAAAGTACAAAATATTTGGTAAAACGTGACAGGCCTTCGAAGGTTATATTGCTTCGCATCGAACAATCTGCTCATGAAGATGTATCACTCTAGTATTCTCAGTTATTTGGAAAATTTAGACCTTTTTATTGGCCTGCGACTTTTTTGTTGTAGTGCCTAGACTGATACATGTTTTGACATTTTTTACAATATTGTATATATATATATATATATATAAATAAATATATATATATATACAATACAATATACAATAATTAATATCATAAGTTCTTAAATTACAAAATACGAACAGTCATTGACGAAGCCCAAAACTCTTGCAGGACACTAGTAATTCTGCCCATTGCTATGATTTTATAAAATAATGCATACAGTTTGACCACTTTTAAGTTTACGTTGTCACAGAACTAATATGAGGTTTTTTTTGTTATTATTCATTAAGGGCTGTAAAACGCACGTTCATTGGTGTTGGTACATGTTTTACTTATATCACGAATTTCGTTACATTACACAATACATGTTAATTATTCTAACCGCTGTGGAAGACAGTATTCTACGAAGTTGCGATACATTTATAGAGCCACGAATCTGTTGCGAAACTATTTTTACTTCACTTTGTTTCAATCTCTTACGTGCAAAAAGACAGCTTTGCTTAATGGATATTAGCAGCGTGTCTTTGTTGAGGCATGTCTCTCATTTGATTGCACCAATGAGAATAAAGTGATTGTGACATAGGTCTCTGATTTGCCAGTGGAACCCCAAAAAACATCTAATCACTAACTATTAGGCCAGGAATATTAAGCAAAAATAGAGGGCCTAAACTAATTCTTTGCAGTCTGAGTTTTGGTACAAAACGTTCCTTAGACATACCTTTTAAACATACCAAAAGGCTCTAAATATCAAACTGGAGCTTTGTATATGTATATGTATATATATATATATATATATATATATATATATATATATATACACACACACACACACACACACACATTTTTAAATGTTGTTACATTTTCCTAGTCTGTGAGCGTTCTGACGTGGGTTGTAATTGCAATGCCCGTTTTTAGAGAGTTGTAAATATGACAAGGAGTTAGTTTAAATGTCAAACAATTTGTAGCCTAATAAATCGTAAGGCATATAATACGAAATATAACAACGTTCACACTAATGAATTACATTTACTGTGACCTTAACTCAGTAACCAACACTTTTGTACTGGGTACCTTTATCTTTTTATGGCCAGTTCTTTACATTATTTTCGTGCGCCAGTAAAAAAGATATACTAAATTCAGGAGAACGAAATGAAAGTGAAGAAATTGGAGAGGTAGCAATGTTTGTTATGGCAGTTAGTAGGGCAAGGGATAGCCAGACTGCAGCACGGCAACTTCCTGTCGTCGCGAGAGTGAAAGATTTAGGTCAGCGCTTAACATCGAGGTCTTCAGCGCTGGTGAGGGATGACGTGATGTGAGAATGGAGCGGCGCCGGAATGAAAGGGCGGGGGAAACGGGAGATCCCCGAGAATACCCGCCGACCAACGGCATCGTCCGGCACGATTCCCACATGCGAAAATCCGGGGACCGACCCCGCCGGGGATCGAACCCGGATGGCCTTGGTGGGAGGCGAAACGTCTGGCCCCTCGACCACCGCGGCCCTATCCTGTAGTCGCGTCGCGAGCGAAGTCCAACAGGGCCATTGTTTAGAGTGCATCCTTTTGCGCTGTGTCGAGTCACGATTCCAGAATGTATACTTGAGAAGTGCCACATGTAGGCTAAATGCAAAGTTGTTTGAAGCATTGATAAAATCTTCGTCAATGCAGTTACGAGTTCAGGTAACATACATACAACATAGATATTAATTGAGTAATCCAGTTCTAAAACTCCTTTTGTTCATTTTCACAAAAACTGAGCAAATCGCGGAAAACTGATTTGCGAGCTCATTTGTGACATGGTCAAAGCAGTTTTTCAAAGTGTCTCTGTTATTGAATAAGGCGAGTTTTGGAAACTATCGTCACATCAACTTTAGCGCATATTTAAAAGCTACTCAAAACTGTTCAGAAGTAATTTTTCCTTGGTGATGGACAAGGAGAGTTTTGAAACTGTACTACTCAATTCTAGTATTGGTGGTGTGGACTGTACAACCTTATATTAAGTGTGTCCACTACGTTATTACTATAATGTCAGCTCAATGAAAATAGTAGTAGTAAAATTTTAGAGCTGTGAAATTTTTATGTCGGGTATTAATAATATGATTTTTTAAAATGTTTTAATTAACAACTATTTCTTACATATGTAAAAATAAAGCTTTTTTTAAAAATAATTTCTAGAATCACAAATCTATTTTCTTGCATCTTTAGTATTCTAAAAAAAATTGATATAAATTACGAAATTAATCTCAATCAGCGTATACAAAGTAAGCAGTCAACCATGTCGGAGGACAACGTGTAATTTCTCACGCCACTGCAATCTTCAACCATATTGTCGTGTTTACTTGGTTACGGTATAATTGATGTTTAAAATACCACATGGATAATGCATTTGTGTTTACTTCTTGTGCACGTACACTCCTGACAGTCAAGAGTGTCATACATATTGGAGTATCGAAGGTTTTTGTTTATTGTTATAAGTAAACGAAATTACATAATTTATTTTGTAAAACATTAACATAAGAAATTTCATGTTGCATTCATCAGTCCAACATTAATGTGGCTAATGTTTTAGTATGAAATTCATACTCTATCAGGATGCATGTTTTTGATTTTTATATTTATCTTATATGTATAGTTTTTACATTACAGTAGTACAAAACGCGACTTAACCTACAGGGCCCATGAAGGTTATAAGCGCAAGCACCTCGCTTAAATAGCGAATAGTATGCAGCTGAAGTGAAAAAGTCCAACTGTTTATTGTGCAACCAACAACTTACAGTTGGAAATACAGTCACAGTAAGGAAAGGACTCGATACACTAGTGTAAGAAGAATTAGGCAAGATGGCCTAGAAAACAATTTTCAGTCTGCTAAACCTCTTATTCTGCATTTCGATTGTAGAAAGCAATATACTTCATACTCAGCTTTAAAAAAAATTGAGAAAATACACGAAACCAAGTGTGTGGGGCACACACGTCGGGCAAACCATTATAATGTTCGCAAGTGCCTGACTTCGATTTTAAAAATAGATGTGTGATTTGTGCATGAGATGCTATGTCGTTAAAAAAAAGAAGAATCCTCAAAATAGACGAGAAGATATTCGCGTCATTCATACAATAGGAGTAAAGACAACAACTGTGAATGCAGCTCTTGCTAGGAATGAAGAAAAAGGCATGATTGATTATACTTTCGAGAGCAGAAGTGTAGTTTGACCTAGTTGCAGCTGAAGGTAGATACCATAATCGATGTTTTGTCAGTCTGTGTGTGACAAGCCAGCGCAATTCGTCTGGAAGGCCTCTTGATGTACAAAACCACGAACTTTTGTTGAAATTTTGTCAAGGCCTTGAAAATGACGATGATTGTCAATTTTCAGTTAACAGCTGTTTGACTGGTTCAGTGCTACGATTGAAGACGATGCACCATATAGTATCATTTTGGGAGTATGATTATTTTGACCCAAGTACCTGGATATGACGCCGATTTCTGCTTACGTGAATCTGCAGATAGGACACTTCACGGAAAATGGTAAAATGAACACTGCCTCAGCAACTAAGAAGATGAACGTATGAGGATTGTAGAAACAGCTGCCAATATATTATGAGATGATATTTCTTCAAGGGTTTATGATACTGATGTTTTTCAAACTGGGACCTGATTTCAAGGTAAACTCATTCCTTCCAGAAAGTCTTGTTTTGGGTAAAAACATAAATTTAGTAAGTTATTCTGGAAGAAAGAAGGCAAAATCTGAAGTAATTATATCATCTTGTCGGTCTTGGTCTTACATTTCACCCCTTTTCCTGGAACTAGGAGTGTTCTTACACCGCAATTATGCATACAGAAATCTTATAGATGTCTTGAGTAGCTTGGGATTTTCAGTTGAGTACAATGAAATCCATATATGTGAATACTTTGTTCTTGTTTCAGAACAGGAAGAAACACATTCTAATGGATTCGTTCACTTTTCATTTGATAATTCATACTTTAATATACGTACCCTTGATGGACACTCTACATTTCATAATATGGGAGGCATCATGTGCACTACTCCCAAAACAAGCAAGAACACAGAGCTTGCACTTCTGAGAAAGACAAAATTGCCAGGTGCAAATGAATATAGTTGTTTACGATGTACAATAGAGGTGTTACACTATGGAAAATCCTCTCGTAGTGGTCCAGAACCACGGAAGTTGACGTTGATGCAAACCATATAAATGTTTCAGGATTTTTTTTACTTAGGCTATATATTTAGGGATATAATATTTTGAAACTTCAGAAAATTTCAAATAAACAACGGTACTGCTTGGCTCAACTACGAAAACCCTCCACTTATGACATTTAACACACTCTTGTTAGAATATACATGAAGCTCCATTTTAGATGTTAAAAAGGGATTCATACTGACAGTTCACACCAAAATTTAGCTTGGAAAGAATTTGTTTAAGGTTCAAACTTAATATTCCTGGGATATATGAAGCAGAGGTGCAGAAGGCACTGAAACAAATTGGGGCAAAATCTTTTCGCCGTGAAACTGTGGCTCTACGTTTATATTTGTTTAAAATATGCACTGAATTGTAAGGTCGTAAGTTCCATCTTAGTCATGCTGCAGAGGCGGATGTCTTGCTACGCTTTCGGTTCTCGGAACATCGTCGCATCTGGACGTCCTGAAGCTTCTTGGAAGCGAAGTGACTCGGGCGTCGATATGGAGCAGACAGACCCTGTCGATAACTTCACACGCCCCTATCAACCCGTATGTAGCAACCTGTGTCTTCGCTTCGGGGTGTCAGAGTGAGGAATTGTGCCGTCGCTGGATTGACCTGGTAAGGAACGGAAGTGACGTTGAGTGTTCGGGTGGCCTGCTTGCCCAGGGTCACAATGACAAGTTAGCAAGCCAATAGAAATCTCCAGTGTTGAAATGATGGAACTCCGTGTGTCCTATAGGAGCGGTAGTGAGCGCGGGTGTGAGCTGAGGTAAAGTAGATAGGTAAGGTAAGTAGGTGAGCTTCACGACTCGTCTACAGCGAGGTCATTAGAGACGGTGAGACGCAGCTTGGTACAATGGCAGGAACGGAGAGAGGAGTCGGCCATGGCCTTTATTAAGAAACCATCCCAAATTAGGATGGCCGGAGGCGTGGATCAAACCACGGTCTTCCCGAATTCAAGTCCATTGTGTTACCGTTGCGACACCACGTTCGGTGCAAAATAAGCAGAGAAGTAGGAGGGTTACTACCATTGCAATTTTAAATAGTTACAGTTACCCGTAGTTGTTTCGCGCCTAGTCTTTTGGAAGTAAATATTCCATTTAAATTCTCAGCCCGATTCGAAATGATTATAAGGTTGTAAATTTGATAATTTGCACGGTATGCAGTTCGCTGGGACAAGGATAGTGCACGATGGTTATACAGTCGATTGTCAGCAGTGTCTACATAAACGCAGTTGAAAATTATGCGTACTGTAGTTTCCGAGAGGTCAACTTTGAAGGCGACTGAATCCGTTATGGTAAACGTGTGTTCATTAAAAATTTTGAAAAATTTTTATGCTTTCGTATTTTCCGAAGCTTAATGTACAAGTTCTACTGTTTCCTATTTAAAAAATGCTTATTTTGCATGGTTTAATTTGTCTGTGGATAATTTACAAACGTAAAATATTAGCGTAACTCAATATAACTAGGAACAAACGGCCTAAACGACAAAAATAATGTTCATACATGTACGCACTAGCAACCTAGCGAATAGTCACGTTTCCATAAAATCACATACAGTTAAACAAAAAGGAAAGTATATTTCCTGTTCAATGTTGATAATTAGACGCTGCATTTAGAAATTTATAATGTAATTTAATTCACATATTTTGTATATGTTCATGTTAAGTTAGTTATAATTGGTCATACATAGTTTTATTCTAACAAAGACTTTAGTAGATAACTTCTCCACGCGGTTGTTCAAAACAGTCTTTAAAGTCTGTCGGTGGATGGTGCTACATACATTATTTTTTAAGTTGAATGTGTGCTTGAAGTCTTTCTTCGGATGTGATTTATTCAATTCATTCTAATTTGCTAGTAAACATTTTCAAGGAACTGTATGGGAGAAACATGTGCACATATACTATGAACGAAAAACAAGAGTTATAAATGACTTGTTATAGATTAACGCCGCAGAGGCAGAAAAATAACGAGGCCAGCGCTAACGAAGCAGGAATTAATTTTTACCGATAAATCAAAACTGGTGGGCTACCATAATGTAGAAGAAATATTGCTACACTAAAAAATTTTACGGTTCTCACAATTGCAGGATGGATAATGCAATAATTACACATTTCTTTCTATTTATTGTTTTTAACGTTTCACGTGCACAAGTATATGGGATAAATTAAAATGCGTAGTTATAGTTCTAGTAACATAAAATTTGCGAAATATTACATACGACAGTATATTTATGTTATTACTCAGCACCTTGCGCTTAAGAAGACCTATGACTCGACGACGAACGTTTAACATGCCTGACCGTTTGCAGACACATAAAAAAAATGTAATTTTCATTTACTTGGCTTACTAAAATTAACTTTAAAATTGTAATTCCCCAGTTCGAAAAACACAATGCGCTGTTCTAAGACACGCAATATATATATACCGAAGTGTTCATTGACTGACAGGCATATCAAGTTTCAGACCAAACCGCTCAACCTTAGGTCGTAGGTAAACACTAAGAAATTGTTTTTTCAAAGTTCTACCCCTAAATATGTGAAAAGTGGTTAAATGCGATTTCAAAGAATAGTCTATATAGATCGAACCCGACGTCCTATCGTTATAATTTCCGCTTCAATAGGACATCCATGATATATATGTATATATATTGGCCAATTTCAGGATAGTTAGAAATTCATCTTTAAGGAGGGGGGGGATGAGCTCAATTGTATTTTCGATTAATCGTCAATATCTACCAAGCCCTTCGGGATACACAGTTGACACTAAATTGTATTACTTGAATTTTACTTTCATAGCAAGACCATCCTCATATTCTGCTCAGAGCATTTAGTTGCGTTTATAACTAACAGAAATTATTTAACGAATCCTAAACAAACATCTGTTGGAAAGTTTAAAGGAGTGTTAACTAAAGACTTTAAAGAATTTTTGTAACACCTCAGTAAAAAATACCTTAATGCACCTGTGAATTTTACACATGTAATTTTTTTCCGCAGTATAATTAGCTACCAAATTCGAAACCAAGTCTCAAATTTCTGACTGGCCACTTTTAGGCATTTACGTGCCATCCCTAATAATGTTGCAGGTAACGAGAGCGGGAAAATCGTGAAAACGTTGCAGATTTTTATACAGTTTTTTAAAAGTATTTACGTTTTTTTAAAGAATGTTACAAGAAGAAGGAAGAAGTGGAACTGCGTGAAAAATTAAATATGTAGCGACATAACTGAACTTGTACAATGTAACGCAAACGCTAGTAAGGAAAAAAATCTTCGAAAGTATTGTTTTCAGAAAGATTTGGAAATGTACTTTACCCTACTCCCCTACATTAATTTGTAATTATTTTTTCACTATAATCTTGTAATCACTTTTCCCTCAATTTATATGAACGCAAATTCCGTACAGGTCCTGCTGGTATGCTTGTATGCTGCTTGATTAATGCGATATGTACGATTTTCTGGCGAAAATATTCTCGCATCTTCGTTTCAATTCCTTATGTGTAGGTCCATGAACTTTTCGCAAAAATAATTTTGTCCCAGTTTGTTTCAGTGCTTTATGTGCACATCTGCAGTTCTGCTTCATAGTCAGTGATTGGATGTTTAAACTGTCATGTGTCTTGGGATTCTACCTGCAAATAACATACGTGTGGTGTCGTAGTAACCTTGCTGTGATTGGCGCAGTCAAATGAGACACGTCACTTCACAAACACACTGTTATGATTACCAACAACCTCGCCTGGAGGACGGGCTAACGACGACGGCAGTGCAATCAGGTCAGTAGTTGCACAAGACGAGGGCCTCAGCGATTCTTCCCACCGGCACTGAAGTGTGTCAATATAACGTAATGTATCGAGGGAATCGGGGTCTGTCTCCTTCAAGCCTTCCAGCCGTCACCACCTCGCCAGGATGGTCCTGGGTCGAGACCCACGACGTGCCTCCGTCCGTCGATAGCCGACACAATCATCATCAGCCTCCGGCATCATGCTAACGGTGAGGTCTAAGGTGTCCAAAGGGTCACCCATCATAGAGTAGAACAACAGTTATATATTTAAACAGCCGCTCCCCTCCAACCTAAATTTATGTAGTACAACCATGTAGTATTTTGTAACTAACTTATGTAGAGTAAAGCCACATAATTAGATTATCTTATCTCATTTAACCGTAACCCTCACCAACCAATAACCACGAAGCAAAACTGCAGATGTACACGTAACTGAAACAGCCTGGGGAAAAATTATTTTCGCGAAATGTTCATTGCCCTACTTATATGCAAACATGCAAGTCTGCTTCGTGGTCAGTAATTGGGAATTTTAAATCCCACTTGACATGTGGTTCTACCGGCAAATTATGGACGTATAGCGACACAGTAAAATTTTCCTGATTGGTTTAGTCAAATAAGAGATGTGTCTGAACAAAGACACGTTGCCAATAACCATAAAGCAGACTTTGGAACCAAATTATGAAAAATCCTTTCGAGACAAGCTCTTGACTCTGTGGGACTGAATTCAATATGGAGACTAGCTGTCCAACAGTTTCCTCACTACAGACGCTCGTAACAATATCGAGCAACTTTACCGGCGAAACTAACCCACACAGAAGTCATTCCCTGGCCGGCAGGGGACCCGGGACTATTTGACTTTGTTCAGTAGTTGAACGGGGCGTGGCAATTACCCCTCGCTAATGAACAGCTTATCGGGGTGACTTTTGCTGGGGACGCCACTCGTCGGAACAAAGCGACGCCGACTCTGCCGTGGTGCTCGGGGGTGTGTCCGGGGTCGGTCGAGGGTTCGCAGAGTCCTTGATTAACACGACACCCGCGGGGACGTAACTCCCCGACTGCGTGCGTCCACACACACATATGTGCATACGCACGTGAGTAGTGCTCTCACACACACTCCCTCTCACCCCACGTATAAGGTCTGTTACATAAGTACTGTTACAGAATTAGAAGATGGGTTCTTTACACCGAAACAAGATAACACAAGTTCATATATACACAGTTATGGAAATCCTTAGTTTTTGAGTTATTAATGTATGTTCAGTTCAATGTACTGCACGGTAACCGGTTGTAAAATCCATGTTGTTAGATAATTGCATTCCGTTGATGTCCTCATTCGTGTCCTCTATGGCGAATGTGGGCATATTTGAGAAGGTGCAACAGTTCATGATTCGACGTGTGCATGGGTGTAAGGATGCATGGGGATATCATTTCAAACATTTATCGTGAGATTACGATATTAGCATTGATTAAATTGCCAGAAGCTCAAAACTTCTCGTAAATGTTCGAAATTGCATCCTTTTGCCTTCTCACGCACATACACACGTCGCATTTTGCACTGTAGCTCCCTGTCAAATACTCCTATATCCGCCGTAGAGGTCACAAATTAGAGCATCAGCATACTTGTATCCATAACATAATTCAATTATCTAACCATATTAATTTTACTACCTGTTACTTTGCAACTCATTGAATAAAGTAATACAATATGGCTTCTGATGTCAAGCCTTAATACTGACCGTTGACAACTGTCTTCCCCTTCCCCGTATATCTGTACAAAGGCATTTAGCTGTTCGAATGCGCTTAAAACACTGGAAACAATTAAAATAAATAAAAGTGCAGCCACTGAAAACGCAGTGAGTTGTTTTAAGAAGTAGCCACATTTTGACCTAATGTAGTTAGTTACGATTGCGAATTGGTCATGGCTTAACAGACTTGGCCATGTTTCTGAACAGATAGCAAACCAGCTTGAAAGATCCACTGACTTCAGCATTACCTTGTCGTATGTAGGACTTCCCAAACCAGCAAGCATTGATCAAGTTGCCAAGGACAACGTGCTCACGGAAATGTACAGTTCAACCGTGAGGTCATTGAAACAGCGAAGTTTTCTGGTCTCTATTACCTGGAGTTGGGAAGGTTTTATAAATTACGCGAGCAAGTTTTTTGATCACTAAATGCCTGGAAGTATTTCGGGATGTTGAGATGATAAAACTAGGCCCACATATTTTAAGCATTGACAAATATTGTACTGAATACGATGGCCACAGCAATTTTATAAGTCTAATTATTTCTATTTCATATAACTAGGGACTGGAAAATTTCGTGAATTCAATTACCTACAGACTAGAATTAATTGTTCTATGCATACTCAAGTCCAGACCGTTTGTCCACTAGCTGCTACTCAGTAGAACAACAGACAATGAACGAATATACGAGGCTTGAGAAGGCATAGTACAATGAATTCCAGCCTATAGGTCATTGAATCCGCGAATTTTACCAATTCCTACATATAACACTCGAGTCGTATTTCTTTCATTGATATTTTCTGGTTGATTCACGTGATTCGTTTGCTAACAGCAGCTTACCCTGCTTGAGAAGAGGGTTGCCATTAGCTGATCAAGGAACAACTCTCGTGACTTATTGGTAGGGCACAAGGTAGATTCCAAACAACTGTAAGCTTGTTTCACGTTTACAGTTGATCATTGGATCCTTGATTATTTTACTCCTGCTGGGAGGGCACAGTGCCAATAACAATGAAGCAACTGTATGCAGACCCAGCCTTGTAGTATCACTGTGACAGCGAGCAGCAAAATAGCAGCTGTTGTCTGCTTGAGTACACAAACATTTTTGGAGGCTAGAATTCAGGTCACTGAAACCGCGAATTGTTCCCGTCTCTATTTATCGGATACTTGAAAACTTTACTCTAGCTACACTCTAAATCCTAATTAGTGAATATTCTCTTATTGGCGCTGATGGATGGAGCAGTTTCAACAATTTGAATCAGTGAAAATAGTTGCTGATCAATTACTAAATATTCACTGATTTCCTTTCAGAGTGGCAACATCTCACAAGTGAATTAGTGAATATTCGCCGTTTTATTTAAATTGTTTTCAAAGAAAAGTTTTTACTCATTGAATCATTGAAAAATTACTGGAAAATCTGTGGACATTCACTAATTAACTTGAGGAATGTTGGCACTCTTTATCGGGATCAGTGAATAGTCACCGGTTTCACAGTGGTTTTTCATTGATTCAATTTGTTGAAACTGTTCCATCAATCGGTGTGAATTAGTGCATATTCACTAATTCAGATTTAAGAGTGTAGATTTTGAATGTTCAAGCTGAATTGTTTCCCCAAAATGGGTATCCTTGTGTATAAAATCATGTTAATTTTTTGTGATGTAGTCATACCAAGCAATGCAGCGCAACCAACGTTAATACGTTGGACTCGCATTCGGGAGGATACGGGTTCAATTCTCTTCTCCAGTCAATCATGATTTTCGTTTTACATGGCCTCTTGAAACGCTGGGATTATTTCTGGACAAAGCCATGGCCGATTCTTTTCCTAGTTTTCCTGTCCTTGAGAAAACGTTTGCGTTACTGTCTGTTATGACCTTTGGTCGACGAGACGTAATTACCACTTAGTCCTATATTACATGTGATAAACAGGGCCCTGAAACATTTTGGTATTCTTTTGGACACAAGTTAGAACTCAAACAACGGTATATTCGTGTAATTGAAGCAGCAGATTCACATCTCTTGGGAGAGAGTGTTCCAATGATAAAGCAGCAATTAAATACTGGGCCAATCTCGTGGTGTAACTTTGCTCGAGAGCAGCTGTTGTCTAGGTACCCAAGTACATAGATATTCATGGAGTCTAGCCTACAGGTCAATGAACTTGCTAATTTGTCTAATCTGTAGTGATATACCGCTAACGTTCGCCACGGTCAAAGTGTAACCGTGGGACCAGATTCAGTGGTGGCTACACCTATGAGGCCCCGAGGCAGGTAAGGTACGTGTTGTTGGTGCTGGCAGGGTAACCTAATTTGTGGGGTACAGCGGGTCGTGCTGGGAGGTTACCGTACGCCTACGTGATCGCGGCGAGAGACCGCTGTGAGGCAGAGTTCTTCTGTCGAGCCACGTTTACAGTCCGCCTTGGACCGCTCTGCACTTAAATAAATATTTCTACGATTACAAGGTGTATCACCCAGCAAGATGGCGCAACGGTTATACGTCGGACTTGCTATCTAGATGACCCGGGATCGATCTCCGGCTCCGACCATCGTAATTTCGGTTTCCCAAAATCGCTCCAGACGAATGCTGCGATGGTTCCTTAACAAAGGTTATGGCCGACTCATCTCCCAGTTTATGTCGTCGTGTTGTGTCTCACCGTCGCTAATGACCTCGCTGTCGACGAGACGTAAAGTCAACTTACCTACCTGCAAGGAGAATCCTTGAAAACCAGTTGCTTGTGGTGAAGGCGTTGCAAGGAAAGCTGTGTTTGTTGTCAAATGTACCTGTTGACTTCCTCGTGTACTCGCCAGCCTCTCAGACGTAGTTTTACAGCGGACATCACAACGCGTGTGTAATGTATGCCTCGTAGTTAGCCCATGAGTAGTCGTTTCCTATAGGAAATTCTATTTGACATGGCTCCATGATACGTTTTTGGTAGAGACCCCTATTTTTCACGAAAATAATTTTGCCCCACTTAGTTTCGGTGCCTTACGTACACATCTGTAGTTACGCTTCGTGGTCAGTGATTGGGTATTTAAACTCTCACGAGCCTTGGGATTCTACCGGCAAATCACACACGTGTGGGGTTACAAGACCGTTATTGTAATTGGCTCAGTGTAATGAGATACGGTTCTTCACATATACACGCAGCCAATAACCACTAAGCAGAATTACAGATGAGTACGTAAGGCACTGAAACAAACTGGGGCAAAATTCTTTTCGAGGAAAACAGGGGTCCTTAGTTACTGGATCGTGCTGCGTGCACTGGTATTGTACAGTAGTGAGCAAACACCAGCTTATCTTGCAGTTGCCTGCCACATGTCACACTTGTAAACCCAATATTTCTTGCAATAAATAAAAATAATTGTTTCGGGCTCCTGGTTTTGTGAATAGATTTTTAAGGCACTTTGCTTCAATGCCTTTTGAACATATCTGCAGCTGTGGTTTGTGGTAACTGCAGCGTGTCATTATGTAGCGGCGTCACTTACCGGTATTTGTATACGATAATCAGGACTGGGTTAATACGACACCGTACGTCTATGATTAGCTGGTAGAACCGCAAGAATCTGCGAGTTAAAAATATCGAATCCTTTACCACGAAACAGAGCTGCATTTGTGCACGTTAGACATTGAAACGAAGAGGTACAAAAATATTTTTGCGTAAATCAGCATTCTCTAGTATTTATTGCACTTGTAATAAACAAATTAAATTACAAATATTTATTTAGAAAATTAACATTTCCTTACGTATTAAATTACTGCTAAACAAATATATTTTCGTGAAAATAGTTTGGCAATTGAAAATAAACACATATACACCAGGATTAGAACTTCAGTCCTTACACCAGTTGACCACGTAACTTACCCCTAGACCACCTTGACTCATATACGTGACTTTACATGTGTTGATATCAGAGTTAAGTTGCTTAACTTTCTTAATTTCGTTTCAAATAATTGTCAAGGATATTCCCTATATTCCAGCGAAATGCATACCAGAGTCTGTGATTTGTAAATAAAAAAAATTCTGACAAAACCATCCTTTCAGTTGAATATATATTTTTTCTAAGTTTTTGTACAAAGAAAGTTCTTATGACTTACAAATAAATAATTACACAAGGAAAATATCTTCACTTACAAAGATTTGACAGATTTCAAAGACATTTCTGGTCATTTCTACAATCGATAAAGGTATCTGGTCAAGGACGCGCAGTTAATAACCATGAAGCAGAGTCTATAGATGTACATGTAAGACAATAAAACAATTTAATGCGATATTATTTTCGTGAAAATAACCGGTCTTGGGCAACTGAATAAAAAAAGTCTAATTCTATCCCTCGTTTAGCATTTCTGAAGGACGTTGCCTACCCGAATCCGGGCAGGAGATAGGATACGTTAAGATATATTGCGTGTGGCTGAATGCGACAACTGACTTTTGCTGTTTATTTAAGTGCGGGCTCACATTGCTACGAGGACGTTTGGATAGTATTTTAACACTGAAAATTACGAATAAATTAGTTTTTCACTTTTCACTGTTAAAACACTACAGCACATCCATATTTCTGATTCGTAGTCAGTGATTGGTTGCTTTACTTGTCACGTGTCTTGATGTTCTACCTGCAAATATCATACACGTGGTGTCGCAGTAACCTTACAGTGGTTGGCACAGTCAAACAGGAGACGTCATTTCATACAGGCACGCCGCCAATAACCATGATGCATAACTGCAGGTGTGCACGTAAGACACTGAAACTAAGGGGCAAAATTATTTTCGCGAAATGTTCATGGCACTAATAATTAGAGACACGATTATTTCGCCTATTGATTCTAGGTCAGGGTGAACGTCTATAACCTATACTTTACTCTCATTACTGTGATCGGACGACATTAGTTTTGAAACACAGTTGACGACTGCAAAAAAGTAACAAATAGGGGCTGTGGTTTTTTGTAACAAGTATGATTGGGTGATATACGTCTGAAACAACGTATCTCCCTGCTGACCTGTAGCAACCATCAAATATTACAATAGAGGGATTCTTATTGGACCAGTCAAATAGGGTAACAGCTTAAAGTACAAGAGAAAGCCAGTAATATTCTGGTAAGCTGAACGTACGTTGAAACCCAGCAAACAGTCAAGTTTTTCCGCCATAAACCGTCATCTGTAACTAGGGTACTAGTATCGTGCAAGAAACGAGGAATAAATCCTCCAGTAACATGACTTCATTAATAAGAGAATTATTGAATTGGTTGACAACTACATGCATGCCAATGTTACGTTCTCACGGTGTATAATCGGATTTAATATCGGTTCACTTGAAACGCCACCACACTTCGCTACTACAACAAAATATTTGTTTATATATTTACTCATGTCCGGTCTCTCGTGTAGACAATGCCTAAATAAACTGTTCACGACAAAATGCATTCTATCTAGTATGACAACACGTAATGCCACTTTTTATTTTGACCCTAGATGCTAACTTTCAGTAGTGTATGACCTAAGCACTTCAATCGTTATTAGATGACTTTTTTTTGTAAACGTCGCGGGAAATTACAAGTTACCTGAAAGGAAAAATGTGAATAGCGTTGTAAAAGTACTCATTTTATTTTGAACGGTCTATATGTAGGTACTGAAATTTTCCGCGGAAATATTTCTGCCCTACTTTGTTCCAATGACTGATGTGCACATCTGCAGTTCTGTTTCATGGCCAGTGATTGACTGTTTTAACTCTCTCTTGTCTTGTGGGTTCTACTGGTAATTCACAGACTATGATGTCACAATAATCTTTTCCTAATAGTTCAGTCATCATATCTGAACAAAGACACGCTACCAATAATCATTAAGTAGACCTGCATAAATCAGCGAAACAAAATGTTTCAAACTCGTGACTGTTGTTGCCAAATAACGTTTGGATGATTTTTGTGACAGTGTGTTGCTACAGTGTGAGCGTTCATCACACCTCCGCCGTCACATTTGACTTTATGTTGTTATTTTACCTAGAATCCTTCCGTATTATAAGTGTAAATCTCTCCTAAAGATCACTTCAAAATATTTTGTTTAGTATATGTTAACATTTAAAAAGTGAGGGTTTCATTTTAACTTCATAGATGTTACTATTCGAACGCTGAATAATAGTAGAAGAAGAATAATAAATAAACACAAAATTTTATTAATTCTGTTTTTCGTTGCAGTTAACGGTACAGTAAATATTTATGTCTTCTTCCCTCTGTCGCTACACACACACACACACACACACATACACCACACACACCACACATACACCACACACACCACACATACACATATAAATTAAAATTTTTAAAGTTTTTCTTATACCATTGCAGATTACGTTATGTTATTGTAAATACGTTTTATTTGTTTTAATTTCATTGACTATGTTTTATGCCACCGTACTATCGTCAAAAGGCTAAAATAAAACAATACAACGAAACAGACTATATAATAATAGAGTACAAATTTTGGTGATTTCAGTGCACACACTTCAGTTCAAATCAATAGCGATCACGGGCTTCTGCATAAACTAAATTAAACTTTAGTTTTGAAAAGTTTATTACATGTGCGCTACGTTAAATGTAGCTATTGCAGTATTTGCAGGGAAAATTCCACTGGTGTACAGTAGCTTCTAAAACGGAGCGTTCGTAATTTCAGTAGTTCTTAAACGACAATTTGTTAACTGTTCGTAATATTGCCAAAAGCAGCAGTTAATCAGTAATGTGTACTACTTCATATGCCCGAAGACATGTTCTAACAGTGCAGCTGCTAAGTGAACGACCGTCATCGTGCGACATTACCTCGCTGTACACTCTAATCAATAAGGCAAGTGCTCACGGGAGTGTTGTTTGCGTTACGGAATACGTACAAGTGTCGCCAAAGTATGGCTTCATAGGTTGCTCCAATACTCTCCCCCCCCCTCACCCCAACTAAACAACTTCCTGTCCTCTCCATATTAACGCCGTTTTCCAGATGCTAGTATTAGTTTAATTGAAACTCGAGCATGTTAAATATGTTAACTTACCTCATATTTTGTAGTTAAATAGTTTGTTTTGAGTACCCAATAACAAATAATCAAATAAAAACTATAAATAAATATTAATTGCGCAAGAAAGGAACAAATTGCTCTAATCCTTCACATAATACTTCAAATTTAGCCATTCAAAATAAATACCAAAAAATAATCTCTAAATTGCAAAAAAAAATAATAAATAATAAGAATAGAAAGAAGAGTTATTCACATGTTGCGAAATAATTGAACGGGAAAATTGCAAAGTGCAGACGATAACAATTAAATATTTTAATTCCCGAATACATTTGCACTATTGTAACGATACGTATATTTTTAAGCATTGAAATATTTTATATGTAATTTCCAATGTTCATTTGTTACCATTTTTACGTATTTTTATTCAGGCTAAAAGTTCAAATTAAAATCGACTCGTTTCTTAATAGGTTGCGTAATACACAAGTAATAAATAGCTGGGCAGCCACCAAACTGTTTTTAACAACACTGGAATTCAATTCCTAAATTACATTTACTATCGCAGTCGTACACATTTGTTTCGTTTACAAAGGTTAAAACATTAAAATGCCATGGATGCGTAAATTCCTACGTTAGGGCTGTAACCACTTTTATAACCAGTAAATACTAACAACACCGTCTCAAAATTGCTACTCTGGTCGACAAATTATTATTCATACTTCCATAAAAACTCTCTTTCAGACCCGGGGGTAATATAAGAAGAGGTGTTTCTGATTCAGTCATTTTTGAGTATCTCGAAAGAAAAAACATGTTGGTAATAATTTATAGCCGTACTTAGCAGCAGGCTACGACTTTTAATACAGCAAACCTGCAGACAAAGTTACCATTGCCAGAGCTTCGTTATGCACAGTGGCTGTGGTATACGCTGATTGGACTGTGTTAAGGATGGGCACAGCAGTAAGGTGAAACCATTCCCGTTGGATAGCACAACGATGTGGTAATATTAAGAAACCGGATATTTTCGCGAAAATATGTTTACGCCAGCTTGTTTCAGACCATTATGTTGACGTTTGCAGCTCTGCTTTATTGTTACTGGTAGTGTGCAGGAACGTTTCTTAATATATTGTGCCCATCGGAATTGGCTAACTGCGACTAAACACTTAATGTAATTAGAAAATGTCACTTCTACGACCTCGTCATTTCACCGAACTGTTTCCCTACTCTTCCCCTTACTCCATCCACCTCTAACCACCCTACACATCTCCTCTAAAAATGTTCTGTCAACTGCTGAGGTCGTAGAACCCACTACACTTCTTACTCTACAAAACCGTACGCATCGCCTGTTGGCATTCCTTTACCCTGTCCATAAACCACATGCACTGTCTATTGGTGCTTGTGTATCGTTCCTCCCATTGGCTACTACGAGACGTGAAGAGTTCATACACCAAACACGAAGCAGAAACCCTATTGGCCGTAGCATCCAACATTCGTCACCGCCCCGCATAACCCCCAGTGTAGTGGGGAGAGGAAAAGCTGTTCTGTCAACGGACGAAGTCGTAGAACTGAGATAGCCCCAATGTAATTTCTTGGTAGAACCTCAGTACCCTGCGAGTTAAAACATCCAATCAGTGACCATGATGCAGAAGCGAACCTTTGTACTTACGCGCACGATCTACAACAATTTTCATTTGTCATATATTTATTTTTATATCAGTGCCAGATATTTTTTCTAACAAAATTTTGCTATTATAAAAATATTTTATCTGTCGTATTTTTGCGTAATGGCTCGTAAACGTCAACATTTGCATGTTTCGGTTTTATGTACGACTCTAAAACAAACTAACATACCAATCTGGAAAAAAATCACAGTGTATAACAATGTTGCAGGCTATTAGTTGACATATATAAAACTAAACATGAAATATTTTTGTATTTTTTAAAATATTGTGGAATTTTTAAAATTTCGCTTTAAAATCCTGAATTTCCGTTACAAACAGAATATTTTATTTTTGGTTTTTTATGTATGTCGACTTGTAGCCTGAAACATGCCTATTTTAATGGTGCTCTTTTTACTCTACGCCATTAATGGTTTAACCCAGATTAGTTCTTTTATCCTACCTACCGACGAATCAGGGTAAACCACTGCAGTTGTATATCACAAAAAACTTTTATAACGACCCTTGCTGGCAGTGTTGCCACATATATGACCACGGACTTGTGCTGTAGACGATTATGGAAGTGCAAGCTTTACCGTGAACAGTCTATACGTGGACGTGTTACTAGAATATTCTGGCAGTCCGCGTCTGGAAATGCAGGAGAGAGTTCTAGATCGGCTCGCCTTGGTCCAGTATGTTTCAGGCTTACCGTAAGAGGGTTAGAGCCAGCCGCTGCTGCCGCCACGACGTAATCCAATTGCAAACCTCCTGCGCCCTGGAGGAATGGGAGAGGGGAGGGGGTTTGTATGTTAGGTAGGGGCGTTCGTGCCACACGGCTTCCGTCACTGCGCGACCGTACATCACTCACGACACGACCAGCAGCTGGAGTTTCCTCACCCCGGTCAAGCGCTAATCGTCCTCACTGCAAATAGCCCACTCCTCTGCCGTATGTCTGGCGTGATGTATTACCGCCGTATGTCCTATCATGTCCTTAACTTTCACATATTACTCTTTATTTAGGCCCGCTCTACTGTGACACGCAAGCGCATACGTATCACGAAAACTTAAACGCAAGACGCTCCGAGTGTGTTCTACAATGGGACGCAAGCGGACAAGGATACTCGTCTGGAAACGCAAGAGAGTTGGTCAACTCCAAACTCTTATTACTAGAGATGATGGTTTATCGCGGGAAAACTTGACTATTTGCTATGCTTCAACAAACGTTCAACTTATCAAAAGATTACTGGCTTTTCCTCGTACGTGGAGCTACTGCCCTATTTGATTGAGCCAATAAGAATGCCACTAGTTTAATATTTAATGCATGTTATTGGTCTGCAGACAGCTACGTTGTGTCAGTGTTTTCAAGGCTATGTTGACACAAAACATTTTCGCGATTTACCATAATCTCTACTTATTACGTATCCGTGCTTGCGTGTAGCCAATAGCAATTGAGCATTGCCTCCTTCGCCACCATTTTCGTCGATATCATTTTACATGTTTAGTTTCCACAGTTACTAATTAAATTCACCCTCGTACACTGTATTTACGATTATTATTTGTGACAAAAAGACTACGAAATACGTTTAGTGAAGTACCATTTAAAAATGAAACATAGGCCTACGAAAAAAAAGTTTAAATTATGTGATTGTTAACTTCACTATTGTATGTAGAAAACACATACATGTCCTTGCTATAATATTTATTACCTAATAAACTACACATAAATGAGAAATTAATTTTTCATTATGTCGGAAATTTACTTCAGAAATACTTTCCAGCCTCATAGGTTGCAAGCCCGTACGTGTAGGCATGCGTTTTCATGCATTGTAGAACAGAACATTTGTTTCACTAAGTTAGCTCGTTTAGTTCGCGTGTTACGCATCCGCTTTATTACGTTTCCGGTTCACTATAGAACGGGCCTTAGATTTAGCTATTTGCGTTGGAGTTACTCTTGACGGACGGCGAGGATGGGATCAGTATCCGGTTTTTTTTGCAAGCTTAGGCATCATATTTGCTCTAAGTCCCTTACAATTAGGTTTAACAAAATTTCTCACACGACACAGACGTTACCATTAAAAGTGGGATTGTGTACGGACGTATTTCATTGAAATTATTTTCCTTGCTAAAAGCATTCCACAAGGAGTAACATAATTTTGGACATTTCATGCTTTAAACTTTAGTATACTTCTCATTTTTACATTGTTAAACAATCAATGACTTTTATAGTATTTGACATTTTTTGAAAGATAAGATATAACACATTTGTTCTTATCGTTCTACAAATGTCAAATAATAAAGTAAAGTATTATCTATAGAGTCATAATTTTATCGCGAAAATATATTCGCCCCACTTTGTTTCAGTGTCTCACGTGCAAATCGGCAGTTCTACTTTTACATTAAAAGTTAAGAAATCTTTCCATTCGTACAGTGTAATTTTCCATCATCCATTCACAGTCATGCCGATTATACTAAGTTATACCTCTGCAAGTACTTATTTTTGCGTGGAGGCGTAACATGTAATTGTACTATACATTTGAAAAATTATGAAAAGTAATAAAATTTACTTGATATGTGGACTGTAATATATTTTCATATCGTAGAGTGAAGAAGAAACTTATTTTCAGAAATTCGTCCGTTTTAATCATTATAAAGGGTCTTTAACTGTCATTGCCCTTACACTAAATTAATGGCTGGCACTTGCTAACGGAAAACGTGTTCCGATTTCATCCATTATGGCTGCATTAAAATGCCTCACATTGAATCATTAAAAATGGTTATATTTGAGTAAATATATGATTTCTCGTTTAAAAAAAAGATGTTCATTCTTACGGTCCTGCTTGTAACAGATCAGTACAACAGTTACAGAGGAACATTTCCCCGAGTACAGTAATAGTATCACTGCATTATATTAAATTGACAAAGACTTTTATGAAAATCTTGGTCACCAATAACGACAGATTTGTCTTTGAATGGAATTAGTCAACAACAAATAAAGAACAAAAATTAATAATAATAAACAACCAAAAATACCGTCCAATTTTTTTCCAGTTTTCACTTTTACTTCACGTGAAGACGGGAGCAGACGTCAGCTACCGAAACGTCGAGAAAAGTCGGTCTTTGGAAATCTACTGTGTTCTTGTGTGTCTTCGTCTGCTGTCTGTGACGTCGTCGTTATCCTGTCATTTGTCTATTATTGCATTCGTTTCGGTATTGTCTGCACTGTCTTAGTTGTGATGTCCTGAGTTTTACGCATTAGTTTGTTTTTGTATTTCGACTTTTATTTTTGGTTGTTTATTATTATTAATTTTGGTTCTTTATTTGTTGTTGACTAATTCCTTATGGGATCGTTCATGTTCTGTTGTTTTGGTTTATGGATGTGTTGACTGCAGCCAACTCGGCTTGTTTTCTCTTTATTCGTATTTCGTTGTTAGTCTTTCTTAGTCTCTTTCTAAGATTTCTGGGACGACATAATTTTGCAACGGCGTATGTCCAAAATAATACAGCTTGTCAACGACAGAGTTATTCTAAAATTTTATGCCTGTATAGCATGAAGGGCTTATTTCAGATAAAGTTGCTTGTGTAACATACACGTTTTCATGCAATAAATCTTATGATTTTATATGTACTGAGCACTATAAATGCTTTAAAAAATGCCATTATTCTTGGCTCCAATACCCTGAGTAATTAACGTATACTGAAATGTAAAAAATATTTCGATTTAGTTCTTATAGAAAGTTTCGTGTTTAATGTTATGCACCGGTTGATAAAATAAATATAATTTAATTAGGGTAAAAAAGCAGTGGGCTTTGGACAACTATATTTAAATATGATGTCACATGACCTAATAATGTTGGTTTAACTGCCAGTTCGGAACCGTGTTTTTCACAAGATCCTAACAGTAATCAGATTGTTTAAGAATATTTAGAAAACAAAAGAAAAACATAACAACGAGAAACAAAATCGAAGGAGAAAAGAACATTCTATGATTCCGAGGTGGTATGAGGTATGACTATGGAAGTCCCGACGTAGATCGTGGATTAATTCGGTGATAAATACTAGGTGTAATTTAAATCATAAAATTACAACTACCCCAAGACGACACGTGGAACTTCATAACTTCGTCAAGTCTGGCCTAGTGAAGGAAGGAGGGATGTTTTGGGCTCGTGTAGAAGTTACTGTCTTCATGGCAGCTTTTCCCGGAATTGTTGATGGAGAGATATCATCGCTGAGAGGGTCCTCAGTTGATACGACGGTTGCTGTACTAGTCCAGAGGCGGGGTTCGACCGGACGAGAGTAAAGGTGATTCACGACTTCAACTAAGCTGGGTTCGAGATCAAGCTGCTTTGGCTCTGAAGAAAGTTGCAAGATTGGTAACGTATTACAATACCATGCGTAGTATGCAGTCCGTAGATAAAATCAACCGGCTTTATAATCAAGTTGGACGCGAAGTTTAAACGATGTCGTACTTGAAAAAAGTTGTATAAATTCCTTTGACAAGTATTAAGTATGCATTTTACCACCTACAGTAGGACCCTGTTGATTAAGATTTTCTTTTGTTTCTGAGTTAGCCGGAGATAATTGAAAGAAGATTAAGTTTAAAGACTTGTCCAGATTAGTTTACATTTTTTCAGTTCCTTTTACAACGAAGACTTTTATTAAGTACAACCCGTGTTTCCAGGCTAGTAGTAGGTTTTTCTGGTATTAATTGTTTGTCCACACTGCACTTTCTGGTAGATATATAGATAGTTGATGAGTAATTGTTGTAATGATTCAATAATATGCGTAGTGACTACGTTATTGTGCTTTCCCAATACATATAATTTTCCATATTATTTTAATTTTTCAGTATTAATTTTTCTTTAAAAAAAAAAATAGAGCAACTCAACTATCTTCTTAGTAAAATCAGTAGTTACTATTATCACACTAAAAGTACTTTTATTTTAAATATTTTCTCGTTCTTTTCCACAATAATTATTAGTTCTGTCCTTTCCAATTATTTATGACTGAACTCTGTTCAGTTCGTTGTCTATGGGAAATTTATACCATACGTGGCTTGAGTATGTCTCTCTTTAGGTATTATGGCCATGATACCACATTTCTTATACGTTTCGGGTAGTTATTTTTTAATCCTAACGAGAATAGATATTGTAAAAAATGTCTCCCAGTGTTGTTGTAAATAGTTATGCATATGTTATCTAACAGTTTTGTATAAAATTATTTGGTTTCTGCTAGTTACTTGTTTAAGGACATTTTAATCTGCTAGTTTTGAACCATGACATTTTGTCAAGAAAGTTGATAACATTTTTATTTTTAATTAATCGTAATATAAATATGTTAGTACACGTGATTGTATCCTGATAATCTACTTGAAAATGACACAGAATCTAAAACTGCTATTTGTTAGGTAACGGAACTCCGAACAATATCTAAACAATAAAATGCCAAGTATTACTTGCAATTACTTAAATGAAAGTTATTTTATAGTAGGTATAAATATGTGTGATGGTAATGAGAATACACAATCCTTCATTTATATTTACAACCCATGACTAAATTAAAATAATCCAGTTTCAAATCACGAAACACGCACAGAGAATAAGGTTCTGTAAAGCCAGTTGGAATATGGTCAAACGAGCGTATAAAACATGAATACATATTTTTTTAGACCAATATGTAATATCTGACATTTTCATAATGTTATTAGACCTGCATATATATTGTTGGATCAAATACATACGTTTTTTGCTACATACAAAAATTAATATGGTTGACTGTATCAAACTTTTATCTTTGAGTGATAAGTAATTAAGTAACTGATTTTACAAACAGGACTACTTTTACAAAGCAATTTTTTGGGTATTATGTTACAGTAGACTAATTCCAAGCAATTTGGTTTTTAAATCCCATCACTGAATAAAAACTTAGACAAAATTAATTATTATTAAATAAAAGAGTCTGTGTTATTGCCTTGGGATTATCACCTCTATAGGTACTCACGACCATTCATTGTTATAAATAATTCTAACGAAAATTCGGATACTAATTCTATTCAATTTATTCAATGTGTGACTGAGTACCACTCTTATTGCGAAATTACTATTCATGTACAAAATAAATTCGAAATACAGTGAATAAAATTATAAATTGTATTGCGCTTTAGTTCCACAAGTTTTAATACCAGATAACATCGTTTGGTAAATATTGTTTGCGCTTTTTATAAATAGGCCAATATGTAACTTTTGGCTACGGTTAACCTAAAGACGTAGGCAGTTAAATGTCACATGAGTACAGGAGAGTTGTTTTGGTTAATAAAGCAAAGTTACATATTTTTGTTACGATATCAAGTTACTATTTGCAATAAAATGCAGTATTTCAAGAGCAGCAACCAGATTTTTTTTAATGATATTTTTATTGTTTTTAAAATGTTTATATTAGTACGAGGTATGGTTTGTTACGTACATGTACATTGTGGCTATTTTTCACTGCAATAAAAATATTTTAGTTGTAATAGTCTTTACAACGGCTTTAAAAAGTTCAAATTTGCATAAAACGGTTTTATGCTTTGACGGAAAACCAACTTACTTACCAAAATGAAAAAAGTTCACTCTAAAAATCGAAGTTGTAGGCTGCAAGGTCTCATATATAAAAATAAAAAAAATTAATATACTTACTTACTTAAGAATATTAATAATGCTTTTGATGTTTGGTAAATGAAGTATAAACGATTCGCACTGTAATAATTATAGAACTTCTTTTAAATGTTAAATGTCAACATTGTGCACCAAGCCCTTCCAAACACTGAATGTAATCCAGGACCACCGTTAAAACGAAGGGAAAAATAGCATGGAGTTATAGCATTCTCTTTCGTCCTCATAAAACGGCATGTATAGCTCTCATCTGCACGTTATGTATAATTTTATACCGAAATTACGCTCAGAGGAACAAAAAATACCTCGGCCTGATGAAAAGTGGAATGGTTGACCTCGAAAATGCAACGCTCACATTTCTGCACTAGAAGGTTTTCCCGCTCTCGCGTTTTAATCAAGATACAACGGTTTTTATTTTCCTTTAACAGCACAATGCCTGCAGTTCCTTTCTCTCCGCTTTTAACCACACAGCTAAACATATTGTTAAGTCACCACTGTAGCAAATAACTAACTCTTAACAAAACAAAGGAGTCGTTGTGAGAGAAGAGATTTTGTTGGTCAGCGCTTAGCATCCATGTCTTGAGCGGTGGTCAGTGAGTGTGGAGCAGCGGCGGTGTTACAGGAGAAACTGGAGTAAACCGAGAATTCCCGTCCGCCAACATCAACGTTCAAAAGTATAAACTCGATTAGAAAATGTATTGTACCACCTACACTGCTATAGGTCTTTCAGAATTAGGTGAGCACTAAATATTTAATCTTTGAAAATAATCACTAATCGTTACTGCATTCAATTTGACATAAACAATAGTTACCTTAATCTTTGTACAGTTGGTAGCGAATTGCCGAACGTAGTTCCGTGTATTTTCCTAATTAAATGCAATATATTTGTGTTTTGTGTAGTTAACAAACGTTTTATTATTAAAATATATAGGTTCCTACCCACTGCACAACTTATCTTACACGCACAAACATTAAGTGACGTGTCCAGAAAAGGTTAGACATTTCCCGTCGTTATACACTACGCGCGGAAATATATAAATTGACTGAAAATAGTAATATAGCAAAGCTTCTTTGAGTTCTCACTCTATCCCGAACCGCCAAACAGCTTAGCAAGTGCACATGACCGTACCTTCTCTTTCTTCGGGGCAAATGTGCCTCGTATTCAAATCAAGCGTAAGTGCTGACAATGTTATTTAATTATTAGTTACAAAAACACACCCTGTTTACCGTTGCACGCTGTTGTTAAAAAAGCGATCTGGTTATGAGTTTTAACCCACGACGAAAAAAAAGAGGGATGTTATTATAAGTTTGACGTGTCTGTCTGTGTACCTGTGTGTCTGTCTGTGGCATCGTAGCTCCTAAACGAATGGACCAGTTTTGATGCTTTTTTTTTGTTTGAACGCTGACTTGATCGAGAGTGCTGTTAGCTATGATTCAAGGAAGTGTTTTCACCCTTTTAAAGATTATAAGTTCTTTTCTAGTTTTTTTTAGTGAATGTGAACAATTCTATCTGGTCTGATCGATTTGAAAGTCAAGGTTTTTTAAATGTTTAATTTAAGCCTTAACTTGTAACAACAAATAGACTTTTGGATATCTTTGGTATGTTTAAAATTTTCAAGGTTGTTAATATCTGTGTAACCATCAAAAGAGTCTCTCCAGCAAACAAAACCCCGAGGAATGATAACAGGAACTCACACCGAGAATGGTGGACGCCTTCATATATTCGAGGATTCTCGACGGCCATCGCTATGGCGTCTCTCTCATTTTGTGACGCAGGGGTCGGTGGTTCGTTCCCAGCGCATAGTACGACTTTAAATTACACCTAGTCGAGAAAACGAGTGGTTCGTAGCCTACGTTTAGTTAAAAAACGTGACATTATCTGACGATTTTCTGGGCATAACGGTGCTATACGTAAAACCAAACATAATTAAATAAGTAAACTATATTCGAAACGCACCAAGCATGGTGGATAGAACCTACAACACTTTCTACGGCATTGCAAGTCGACTCGGAGAATGTCTGATAATAGACACGATACAAGGGCCTAAATGCAAACTGAGTGAAGTTGCAGAGTGCTGTTGTATCTGTGTGCTAGACAAACTGTCTATCGTACGTTACGCGTGTCGCATAAAAGCTGGCGTTATTAATACACTTCGAAAAATAAAACTGCAAAAAGAATTTCAACGAGAAACAATGCTCTAATAATGTCACACAGAGCCTAACTTTACTATTCCTGTCAACCGTTTCTTCCTTAATCTAACAAAAATGTTGATACAAATGCATGGTTACCACTTTTTTTACAGTTATAACGATACATATATCGATTTTATTAATGGTAGAGGAATTATGTTACAAAAACAAAGTAAAAAACTGATTTTCACGAAAAAGTGGTCTTCAATCTCACGTTGTTTCTTCTTTGCGTTCACAAAAACTTTCCCAGATCTCTTACTCTTTAAGGTCGTTCATAGACCTTAGTAATATATTTAGGCTACAAGTCGTACCCATATATATAAATAAATAAATAAATATATATATATATGTGTGTGTGTGTGTGTGTGTGTACATAAATAATTTTACGGCACATATGTCGTCAGGAAGTAGCTCAATAATGTGCCGGTCTAGTTAAAACTTAGCACACACACACACGTATATATACATATATGTTCACATAGATTTTCTTAAGTGGACATTCTGTTTGTTAATTTATTTAATTTTTTTATTTAAAAAAAAAACATAGTTCTGAATTTTCACTACGCGACAGTGCAGAAATGGTCAAGACTTACTTTATATTATTTTCATTTCATAATTGCTGATCTTAAAATGGCACTATCTGTATGAACAGAGTTAGCATTATTATGTAATAGAACGAAGTCTGTTAGCCAGAACATAAAAAATAAAATAAAACATCAAGCTAATAAGTAAGGTAGATGGGGTAAAGTTCTCACACCAACAATGTGGCCGCGAATCATGTAGCTAGGCTGCTGACAGCCGCGAGAGAAACTCTGAAAGTGGCGCGGGGGTTGTGTATAGGTATGATTGTTTTCTGCGCCAGGGGGGTCGGTTTTCATTAACTCCCCCTTCCCTTGACAAACCCATCCCCTCCCCCGACTGCCGACACACATGCAGCGGCGCCACCGACGGAAGGAAGCAGCGACACGCAACAAAAACACAGGGCCGGAGAGTTGGTCTAATAGCCACGGCTGCCGTCCAGATGAAACTACGGTGGTGTTATGTCGGCGAAGGGGTACGAGGGGGAGGGATTTTGTGTTTGCGGCGAAGGCTGGGGGTTGGTACAGCGGGGTAGCGGAGTGGAGTTGTCCGTCGACCATTGCCGGGTAACAACAGCTGCCTCTGGTCCCCTCTACCCCTTCTCTATCTCTCGCGTTAACGCACACGCACGCACGTTATACACACCCCCGCGCACACAAACAACCCCCTCCTACACATTCACACGCAGCTCCGCCGATGCTGCGCATAATGATTCACTCCGGCACTCTTGCTCCCTCACGCGCCGACAAAAATCAATTAGCCGCCTTTCCGCCCCAAGGTCGCTGAGCACCTGAGGCGCTTACGAAAATTCACCCGGTGGATTAGGGTAGGTTATATCAGTCACTTAACCAGGTTTTGTTATTACCTGGATTGGCAATCGCCTATAGTGATATCCAAAATTTAAAAATTAACGGAATTTAAAAAATAACTACATATTTTGTACTCGAAAAATATTATGCTAAATGCTACATCCACATTCTTTGCAGGTATCATATTTTTATTTAGTATAATATTAGCTTTATTAGTCTGTCGAGATTATGAGTCTTGAATTTATCGAGACGATTACCACCGAAGACTCAACCTCAGACCTCGGAAAAATTACCTGATTATATTTATACTCTATTTCACTTGGTTTACTCCACTTCGCTCGATTGGTTATAGAGGTCTATAGCCTACAGGCGAATATCACGGTACTATTCAATATATACCGCTATTTTATCTATTATAGTTTAATACAGAGACTGCGGTTGACGCAGTGGTTAAAATACTCGCCTTCCAGGTGATCCGGGTTCAACTTACGGATTTTCGCCCGTGGGAATAGTACCGCCCCTGTTCGGCAGGTTTTCTCGGGGATCTCGTGTTTGCCCGTCCCTTTATTATGTTACCCATCACCAGCGCTTACAAGAGTCTCGTCACTTCACGTAACTAATATAATACATGCCTAGAGCCCACGATTTTTCGCTAGAAGAAATCTGCAACAGTTTTTTTTTCAATGCCTTATGTGCACATACAAAGCTTTGCTTCATTGTTACCTGGGCCGCGGTGGCCGAGGGGTGTCTCGCCTCCCACTAAGGCGATCCGGGTTCGATTCCCGGCGGGGTCGGTCCACGGATTTTCGCATGTGGGAGTCGTGCCGGACGATGTCGCTGGTCGGGGATCTCCCGTTTCCCCCGCCTATTCATTCCGGTGCTTCTCCATTCTCACCTCATGTCACCCTCACCAGCGCTAAAGACCTCGATGTTGAGCGCTGACAAAATCTCTTCACTCACTCATTCATTCATGGTTACTGGCAGAATGTATTACTGCACAGACGTGGCTCATTTGACTGTGCCAACAGGAACAAGGCTACTGCGACACCACACGTCTGTGATTTACTGGTAGAACCCTAGACACTGAGAGTTAAAACAGCCAATCACTGACCATGAAGCAGGGCTGCATATGTGCACATAAGGCATTGAAACAAGCTGTTGTAGAATTCTTTTCGCTAAAAAATTGTGGGCTCTATACATGCCAGAAAATTTTATTTACTATGGGAAATAGAAGAAGTTAATATTTTTTTGCAATGCAGATTTTTTTCGACGCACTTTAAATGTATACAGCTACACGGGGACTACATTAAAAGAAAAAGAAATTTTTTTTTCCCCATTCATAAATCAGAAAACATCCGTTGTGACTGTGAACAAAGTGCCTAGCGGTTTCCCCTCCTTCCTACTGGATGATTACCAGATATATAGCTACTGTTTGTTATTTGACTGGCTGGCCGCGCTGAGGTTAAACCAGACGTGAATATAATGGGGCTGCAGTCGCTTTGTAGTGGTCTGACCTGCGGTCATGCAAGTGCTTGACGAGCGAAAAATAATCACTGCATGAATTTGCTTGTTGGCCTGCGTCATGCTGCAAACACTAGGTCTCAGTTCGTAGTCAGCGCTAGAAACTAAACTGGGATTTAGATTTTTCGGTTCGCACATATAAAAAATAACGTAATTGAGCACACGTTCCTTTAATTTTATAATAAATGTTTATATTTTCCAATTATTTCCAAAATTTATATGGCTTACACAGAATTTCAATGTACTGATATAGTATATTTGACTCACTTTTAGGTTTGTTAAAGAGATTTTGGTTAGCATGTGACATCTAGCTCTGCAGTGCTGGTGAGAGGTGACATGGTGTTCGTATCGAGAAGTTCCCCGATGAAGGGAAGGGGAAACGGGAGATCCCCGAGAAAACTCGCTGACCAGAAGCGGCATCGTACGGCACGATTTCAACATGTGAAAATCCTGGGTCCAACCCTGCAGGGAGTCGAACCCGGTTCGTCTTGGTGGGAAGCGAGTGCTCTAGTTACTGAGCCAACCACGAGCCTCTCTCATTTTATAGAATAATGGTTGCATAAGAATTATATTTATTTATGAGATGAGAATTTCAGCTAAAATCTTAGCGGCTATGTTTTGTGTTTGGCTGACATAAAACGTTCCGTAAGGTCTTAACATAAACTTTGATACATTGCACCAGACCAAACGCCAAGTTGTATATAACTAATTTTATAACCCACAAAAAAAATCCGTTGACTATTTTGGTTTTCAAATTACTAGGCATGCGGTGTTGTACTGAGCATAGCCTATAAAGAGCAAACATTACTGCTCATTTTTCTATTGTACGACTGCGTATGTGAGTATAGATTATAAAGGACGACATATTTGAATATTGCTAATTAAACACCGAAATTTTTACTCATTTGGCAAGGAATTGGTATAAATAAGCTATCAGGCAAAGTACACGGTGTTTAGATGTTCACGAGAACATAACAGTCCATTTCGCAATACACCAAGTTAAAAGATAGGCCGCATGAACAAAACACTTCTGAATCTTTAAAAATTCCAGTTTTCAAACTCACAAAACCACACGTTGACCAATAAAACAGGTGCACGTACTTAAGTGATGGATGAAAATAAAGCATGATGTTACGGAATGTTTCTTAAATTTGTGTAAGTTGTTCAGTGCTAGGTAAGCAATATTTTGCCTTTTTTTTAATTTTTAGCGTATTTGTGTTTTTTTTTTTAATTATGAAAATCGCTTGAAGACTGGTATACATTGACCACAATGGTAAACGCCATTTAAGACCACAATAAAAGCTATTTATTAGAAATATAATATTGCCGCTGATGTTAGGAAATAGTGGTCACTTTTTATTGAAATTTGTACGTAAAACTAAATATATTTATATATAACATATATAACATATATGTATGTGTGTGTGTGCTTTACTCTACTCAGCTTAAATGACAAGACCGAATGTGAATCCCGGAGGATGACGTTTGAATGGGACTTTGGTACAACTAAGATTTCGTACAAGCAATTTACTCAATGACAATGTGAACGATCTTCATTATTAATTTTACATCATGCTTTCTCCACCTTTCTTCTTAACTCCATAATTTATTATGTAAGAAACATTTTAGTTGACAAGTGTTTATGTTTAGTGATGACTCACAGAAGACATAATTATTGAGACGACTTTATTTCAAGCAATATTGTACATTTAATGAGTATATTATATTACAATAGTTTACTTTAAGATTTTCATATCAGGGTATTTTATGAGCATGGCGCTGATTGTTTCTTTACATTGCTACAAAGTATTTTCTGTGTATATTTAATAGTTTGTAATCAAATGTTATTATTAATTTAGAAATTTATTTTAGGGATCAAGCTTTCTGAAACGAGACACTTATTGAAACTCATTTTTATAATGATTGACAACAAAGTTACTTTTTGAAAATTTAACATTTTGATGTAGTACCCAACTTGAAGATAGTATTGTAACACGTCATTTGGAATGTTAAAGTGTTTTAAAATTACCGTGTAAATAAACACACTAGCGCAATTTTTATTCCAACTAAGCGTAACGTGTTCAATATTTTCTTTCTAGTATTTAGTACGGAATCATAACAAGATGTTTGCTTGTCTAACTGAGATTCGCTATACATATTCAGTAAGTTGATGATGGTTACTTTTCATCAGGTTACACTCGGTTTCTCTAGACTTCTAGATTTCTGGTAGGTAAAAATAAATAAATAAAGTAAAACTTCGCTCATACTGTATTCGTGGTGGAACGGAAGTTGAGGGTACAGCTAATCAGACCTACGTAAAGTCACTCTTCTATCGCCAATAGTTAGGGCTAGGAATATTTTGAAAGTTCAACGACCAACATGCTAGAATACATTATCCTGTGTATACTGAAGCCCTACTATTTGTCCATTACTAGAGGCACGATTATTTCGCGTATTGATTCTGGGTCAGGTTGAACGTCAATAACGTATACTTCACTCCTCCTTCTGTAATTAGACGAGAGCGGTTTTAACACACATTTGACGACTGAAAGCCAGTAATAAGTATGGAAACAAGTGGTGGGGATATCACGTGCTACACGTTTGTACTGACAGAAGCCAATGTATATACGGCTTCAGCCGGAACACGTATAGAACTGAGAAGTCTAGGCTGTTGCCAGATGAATACGCGAAATACTCGTGCCTCTATCCATTACCTGCTACTTATTCAGACAACAGACAATGAATGAATACACGGGGCTTGAGTATACATAGGACATTGGATTCCAGCATGCAGGTCATTGAACTCACGAATATTTCCTAGCCTTACCAAAAGTCAGCCATCATGAAGCTTGAGTTGATAAACGGGTGAATGGAAATACTCCGGCTTAAAATGCTTGTATCACAGTAACGGTGCATCTGAGCATGGTCGGACACGTAAACCTGTTTTGTTCTTATCTAGAGCCCACGATTTTTGGTGAAAAGAATTCTGCAACCATTTGTTTCAATGCCTTACGTGCGCATATGCAGCTCTACTTCGTGGTCAGTGATTGGCTGTTTTAAATTCACAGCGTCTCGGGGTTTTACCCGCAAATCACAGACGTGTGGTGTCGCAGTAACCTTGTTCCTGTTGGCACAGTCAAATGAGCCACGCCTGTGCAATTATACATTCTGCCAATAATCAAGAAGCAGACCTGCAGGTGTGCACGTAAGGCATTGAAACAAATTGTTGCAGAATTCTTTTCACCAAAAATCGTTGGCTCTACGTCATTTCGTTGTTGTCTAGCTACAGGCGTACAGCTACACAAATAAATGCATAAAAACGGAGGCGGCAACATCTTTTCAACGTTTGGAATCGGATGATGGTCACGCTGGTTCTTCCTGCATAGGTAACATCACGCATTAGATACAAGTGCGGAAGGCACAGTTCGATTCGTAGTAGATGCTAATTTGTCACAATGTACATGTTATTCAACATAAATTTCACGGTTGTTGTATACCCATATTATTTACAATAGAAAAGTGGTTGCTGCACAGATTGTTCTTGAATTATGTCTGGCTATCTGTACTCTCATGCTTTTCCACCAATTCCAGACAATCGTATATAATCCAGTCTCATTGGACAAGTCGCAATCCGCATGCGCAAACCTAATCGTGGCCATAAATAAATTATTTTCTGTCGTAATGGCACACGGAGGTGAATACACTGCCGTCTTCGTGCTTCAAGACACTGCATCACTACTATGACGTTCCGTATTTAACCCATTTGTATTTCCCTTAAGATACCAGAATTACAGGTCACCCTACTCACATAATGTATAAGCCTATTTTTCACGTATGTATTAAACCATTCTTGTACGGAATAGCGGTAAACCGATATGAGTAACCGTTGATTTGCAATTTTAATGCTATAAGTAATTAGGACATATTTCTCAGTCAAATAACATTCGGCTTGGAATGACAAGAGCTTAAATTTTAAATCAAGCAACACCGCCTATTTCCCTAACTTTGCCCTCCGCTAAAGTGAATGTTATAGGAGTTGCAGCACTTTGCTGTAATACTTTTGAAAACAGGGCGTCATAGTGTGTTATTCGGAATTTTGCATTTCAAAACCAGCGAAGGTATGTAGTTATAATTGGTGAAATAATACAATATGGTGGCTAACAAACATGCTTCTTAGCGGTGTGGTTTCAGAACGAATACAGTGACACGCATTTGCACAGTGACCGCCATGTTTGAACGACAAATTGTTTCTAATTTCGCCCGTGCATGTGCCTAATTTCACATATACGCGAACCAAAATACCTGTATGAAATTAGGAACATGAGGGAAAACATATAACGCCGGTGAAGTTAGGGGCTTTCTTAATTTTATTTCAATACTCATCACGTAAGTGACATTATAGTACAGAATAATAATCTCTTGAATATAAATTGAACAAGTGTTTCTATGTAACATTCTGTACGCGCGGTAACATAAGCTTCTTAAGAAAAAAGGAGCAGTTATGTACAGAAAATTGAAATGGCACAAGATAATTTCACTCATGACGTATAGTGTTTGTCAGCAAGCAGAATCCGAGGATTTACGCTGGAGTACGAAGACAATTTATTTTCTCTGAGGTGACAAAAATTAATTATGCACGAAGTAGGGCTTTTAATGTTGATGAAACTGGTATCACAGTAGTTTAGCATGGCAAATCTGAAGTCGTTGTAATGAAAGGTAAGAAGCAAGTTGCACGTCTGTCATCAACGGAGAAATTATTATTAACGGTTGTTCCTTGCGTGAGTGCTTCGGGATAGTAATTACCTCTATTGTTAGTGTTTCCCAGGAAAAACATGAAGACGGTGTTTTAGGATGACGCTCCACTTTAGGACTTTTGCTTCACGTTATACGTCCCGGTGGATTCTGGTGGAGTCATTCATAAAGTTGTTGGCTTCTTTATTTACACTTTACACCACACTACTCACACACAGTCTTAGCTAAAGCTCGCGGCAATGGGGTGATAATTATTTGTCTGCCACCTCATTCCACACATAAAATGCAGCAGCTTGAATTGCGATTATGAATCCGTTTATGACAGACTTACTGCCAGGCATATGAAACTTGGTCAAAACGTCACTAAAGCCGGGTGCTGGCTCATTAAAGTGTCCACAATAATATACAGCAAGTCAGCATACACTCATGCTGTTGCAGTTAAAGTAGCAGTGAACGGGTTTAAACTGACAGGGGTTTGTACATTTCAACTCCACGTACCGTAAAGTGGGTAAACTTTGCTCCAGCATGGGTAACTTTGCACCACCAAAAATATTTGTTTCTAGGTCGTTTGGCGAAATAAAAACACACCACGACTGGGTATTTAAAACATTATAATTTAATACCATCGAACACAATCACTTGTCTTTCAACTATCAGCATAGAAAATATATTTCCTTGTGGTGCAAAGTTACACATGTTGGTGCAAAGTATGCCCAGTTAGCGGTATTCAGATATAATAATTTTGCTACAAATAACGTTATAGTGGAAGATAGAGGAATATCGAACCTCTCATCATTCGTCATCCCATCTGACATCAGCCATGTTCCTTATTTTCAGCAACCAAGAACATCTCAACGTTTCAGTAAATGGCCTACTTTATTGCCAATAGCTTTACCCCATAAAGAGGAGTTGTTGCTGAGCCAAGAAGGAAGGATCGCCTCAACACGAAGGAAAGCCATACTGTACCATAATTATCGCAAGCAAATATAATTTTTTTTTTTTTTTTTTTTTTCAAATAGCAGCGACTGTGAAGTTGAAGACAATACAGCGCTTTGTTTATCTACAGACGATGATGGCATTGTCAATAATGCATAATGTCCATATTGTTACGAATTATAAACGCAGAATAGGAAGAAATACAAATGGGTCCAGTGTTGAAAACGTTACTAACAGGGTCCATGGGCATTGTGCTGGTGATGCTGTAGCAGAGTCAAAGATCAATTGAGCTGATTGGCTTTAATTGCAAGAAATAACTGAAAGATCTAGTTCAGGTTGTTTGTATGGTGCTGAATATTCGTATTACTAACAGATTCATGAGGTTGTCATGTAATGAAAATATTTATTTCCGTTACAGGTGGGCTACTGTTACAAAAAGGAATTTTATACATATTGCATACAAATATGAAAAACTAAATATAAAACATTTTTAGCAGCTCTTCCTCGTGATAGTTTTTAATTTTACAGGCGGTACTGTTTACATTTACGCCTGTTGGCTATTAGATAATAATGATATTTACTGCACTAGTAATACAATAATTAATAAAATGCCGTCTCTAAATTTTATCTTGTGCCTTGCCAAGCTCAATTAGTAAGAGGACTTAATGAATTGTGTAAAAATGAAATTACACAAAAATTTCCTAGAATTTTTCAAATGCATCTTTTAATACAAATGTCCCTCAATTCACAGTCCCATTATTTCTAATATTTATTACATTTGTATTATTTTTACAGTGCATGAGATGAATGAAGCGTGTCTTTGTCAAGAATTGCAGTTGTGATATTACGTTAGTCACGTAAAATTTAAAGTTGCTTCTTCTCGGTCAATTTATTAGCTGAATGAAGATTTATCGTTTACCTTTACTTCCAGGATAACGCTTCCGTCCTTCCCACACACGAAGGGCATGTCCGAGCTACTTCTCCAGCACTTCGTCGCCGAACACTCCTCGTCGATTAACTTGTTGGCTTCCGTAACTGCTCCTTGTCACCTGATGTAGCACCTCGTCGTCTACAGGCCGTCGTTTCCTCTTTACCATTGCCTTGCTGATTCCTTCCGAGCACAAGCTAAATGACAGTCAATGCGAATTTGGCTCCTGCTGACTTTATGTATATCTTCGCCCCACCCAATCCAGACCATTCATAATTAGGGTCAGGTAGTTTTCGCGAAATGAATTTGGCAGCACTCTGTTTAAGGGCATGGGCCCGAGTTTCTTCGCATTTAACGACAATTATTTTTTAAAACATAAATGGGAGCCGATATCGTAAAATCGCTTTGTAACTTTGTTATGACTGATTTAAACTGCATACTCTAATTTTGTCGAGCCAGATGACTGCTACATAGTTGCTAATTAGTTAATTAACGAAATTTCCTTTTAAATGATAAATTAGCTATATTCATCATACAGTTTATCTCGAAAAATAACATTGCATAGTAAAACCAATTTGCAACAAAGTTACGAAGCAATTTTACGATATCGACTCTCGTATGCATTTAAAAAAATTATTCTCTCGAAAGCCGAGAAACTCGGGTCCAAGCCCTTAAGTGCCTTACGTGCGCACCTGCATTTCTGCTTTGTAGTCAGTGATTGGATGCTGTAACATAGAGCGTGTGGAGGTTAAACCCGCAAATCACAGACGTGATGTGTCGGAGCTATCCATGTACTGATTGGAACAGTCTCATGAATAAGACTCTGCACAGAAACACTCTGTCAATAGCCATGAATTTGTGGTTCAGGTGTACGCGTAAGGCATTGAAACAAAGTGGGGCAAAAATCTTTTCGCGAAAACTACCGGGCCCTATTCATAATGCTTCCATCTCAGTGAAGTCGTGGACTTCCTATGTTGGTTCCAGATTGTATACCTAGTTTGCATACCTAACCTGACGGGCGCCACATTCAAGGCCAGCAAGCGGTACAAGGGGACGCACGCTCCCCAACATGCAGCCAGATGACGTCATTGGTCCGTCGAGTATTAGTACCACGTGCAGGCTATCTCCGAAATATGTCATTCCGGAAGAAACATTGGGGTTGATGCGTGGTAAGGCGCTGTCTCGCAAAATACGTATTTATGTGTACAAACATATCGTATTTTTAACATCAGTGAATTATCATCATTCATTCATTACTTGTTAAAAGTAAAATGTTAATCAATACTATCCTAAATAATCCATGAGGCACCAATTATTGTGTTTCAGAACACTACACAAATACAACCAAATCAACGGTGGAATTTATGTTTCAAAAACTGTCATTAGAAAATAACATTCTCAGAAATATTTGCTTAACTTTCACTTTATATTGAACCCAAGATATGTATTAACTAGGTTATTTAGTAACTTACTTAAAAAAATATTTATACTTGTTCTGTAGTTGGTACCGTGTATGATTGAAATGAGCCGGTGTGACTAACAACAAACCGACACAGTCCCATCATACCCGGAACATAACGATCATAGTGCACCTAAAGTAGCATAATAAACGGCATTATTTTAGTAGATACCTGGAGCACGCCGACGACAATACAGCGTTATTATAATTTGTTATTTTTGCCTTTTACCAACCACTCCATTATATGCGAACTGCTGAAAGACATTACATGTGTCAAAAAATTAAATGATAATTAAAAAATGTATTTGCATTACTGTGGTTGTAAAATATTGGTAAAATAAATTTGAATATTAAGCTCCGTTCATATGTTATTGATTGCAATAATTGTGGGCTAACTGGTTGGGTTGAAAGCTGCCCTACCTAGCGAAATACTATTGTTGCGTTGTATGGCTTTGTTAAATTTACTGTTAACATAATCATTTCAACCATACTACGTGGTAATGTAACTACATCATGAGTGATTCGTTAATGACTACACCCAAGTTTGTTATTTTACTCTTCTAGTCATTTGGCTTACAATTTTAAGAAAGGTTGGCTATATACGATTTGTCCACTTTACTTAGTAGCTTGTTAGATTCAGTCGGTATGGTCTGATTGTTTGCGATTAAGAAGAAGGTCATTATTAAATGACCACTGCGTAATTACATGTAGATCCGAATTAACTTTGTCAGCAGAAGACTTTAAATCCTCAGCAGGTTACTATGTTAAATGTCTAAGACTTAGAATACCGAAAAATTATGTTGACACATTTCTTATTCATTTCAGCTCTATAGCACGGTTTATCTACTTTAACCTAATTTCGCTAGCTGAATTTTTAAAAATAAATAACAGGACAAACGCAGACTTGGACTGCAGTGATTTCCATCGGCGCTCAACAGCTATTTTTAATTGATTAAAAATATTTCATTTAAGAGGTTTTGGTCAGCACTTAACAACTACGTCTTTAACGCTGTTGAGTGTTGGCAGGTTGTGAATATGGAGCAGTGCCGGTTTGAAGGGCGTGGGGACGGGAGGTCATCGAGAAAACCTGCTGACCAGTGGCATCGTCCGGCACAGTTCCCACGTGTGAAAATCTCGAGTCCTCGCTGGGAATCGATTTCAGATCGCCTTGGTGGGAGGCGAGACCTCTAGCTGCTGCGCCAACCGCGGTCGCAACTATATATTGGCGGCTGGTGAGTGTGATATGAGGTGTGAATGGGGAGCGACGGAATGCAAGGCCAGAAGAAACCATGGGTATACTTAAAAACAAGATATCTAGTGGCAACGTCCGCCACGTGTCCCACACGTGTGAAAATGTGAAAGGTAGGCAAGTATTCTAACCACTACATCACTGTGGAACCTGCGGACGCAGAGTTCAGTGTTTGACCAAGTTTGGTTACTAGTGGTAGTAGTCAACTCTTAGCTCAAATTACGTTTGAAATTTTGTATCTACGCAAGAAAGTTTCTGTCAATAAAGACGAATGGTTGACAAACGGAATGGTATTGTCGGGTATTCGCCTTCACTAGCGAATGTCTTTGAATTACAGAAAAAGCCACAGTCACATAATATGACACAGCACGAGAAAACGTGCAACATATGTATATACATAACAAACCAAATGAGCCAGAAATTGTCGTAGGCAAGAAACGTAGAAATAATTCCGAACTAGGAATATAGTCGGTATATAGAATGAGTCGGGAGGAAAGGACGGTATTCTACGACGTGATAATACTGGTCTGTATGATCAAAAAAGTTCATATGAACATTGGGTCAATATGTGATGGTTGCCGAGATCGTCCCGTTTGATTGAAAAACACCGATAACCTGTCAGATTTATCTTATTGTTTCACTTGCTTTAAGAGGGCTTGGTACATAATTCAACGCTAAAACCATTAATCTGTAACTGTAGGTTTCTTGAAGCCAGTTTGGAAAAATTGAACACTAGTAATTTTAGACAATAGTTTTAGCCAACGTTTTAAACAAACTGTATTCCAGTGTTACGAACTTCTGAGGCACAATCTCTGACGCCGGAACCTCGTGCATTTAACTGCGGCACAAGAAATCACGCGTAACGAGTTAGTAATTCTGGATAAATATTTATTCATGAAGTTTGAAAATATCATTATCTAGGATTGCCATTGAGTATTTTATCCAAATTGGTTTCGAAAAAAGCGCAGAAATCAACTGATGTTTTCAGCGTTTATTTGTCTACCACGCACACTTAATGTTCTCGTTTCAGGGACAAGAAGATTGTAGTAAACGGAAAGAAAAAAATGCATACTAACGCGTTTTGTATTTATCGTGTATTTAAAAAAAAGACACATTTTATCTACAACTTTTTATTTCATATTCCTTTCCATAGCACAAATAGCAGCATTTACACAACCCTTTTCGTGTCGCTCATTGGTTCATAATGTGAGCGAGCAGTTCGTTTCGTGTATTAATTTTACGTCTGTAGACTTCACCCTTTACCCAACCTCATAAACAATAATTTAAGCGGTTTAGGTCGGGAGACCTTGATGGCCATGGAATGATACTACCACAAATACAAAGAGAAAGGTGTGTTATTCATAATGTGTTACAATTCCTTGTCACTAAAACGAGAACACGAAACAAAGCAAATAAAACAATAAGATAACTTTGACAGGTTAATGGCGTTTTTCATCCAAACGAGGCTATCTCGACAATCGTCACATATTGACCACATGTTCATATTAAATTCTTTGATCATAATGACCAGTACTATCAAGTCCTAGAATATTGCCCTTTCCTCCTGACTCACACTGTATAGTAGAAACCACAGATAGAAAAGAAAAAAAAACAGAATAGGAAAAATCAAACAGACCAGTACTAAACAAGATTTATGCTAGTGGCAACAGTGATGGTCGGCCGGAAGTCGAGGACACCATAATACGTTACTGCAACAGAGATGATCGTAGACGATATAAAACAAATAAACACAGACGATAATAGTAGGCTTCCTTCAACGACAACAGATGCGACGTTTCGGGAACTGGTATGTGTTCCCGTCTTCAGTCACACGAACAATCTGACATACCATTCAGTTTGTCAAACACTTCATTGCAAAGGTTTGACGAACGTTTCCCTGTCCATCAAAACCCAATAAAACCTTATAAAAAGTTTCGCTTCACGTTGCTTCACAATTTTCAAGTAAGGAATTCACGTTAATTTTAAAGTAAACTACTAGCTTTGCCATTCTTGGAACTTATACGGCTGCCACAACACTTAACAGTAAACAATAACTCAGTGTTAGTTCATGGTTTGTGCCTTCACGCCCTGTCTGTTTTGCGTGTGCTCACTGCAGCGACAAAAAGTAATCCAGAGAGCCAACAAGGGACACGAGTTGGAATGTAATTTCCCACGCAACGTTCCTCTGAAAGCACAATCCTGTTACAACACGACTTTGCATCTCGCGATGATGTAGCGAGCGTGTTCTCGTTATTTCTTTCATCCTCCTTCACCGTCGTCCTTTCCTCTTTTTTCCTCCGTGCTTTGTCGAGGGAGCAACATGCCCCACTTGACGACACTTGAAGCCTCATTTTTCTCCAGAGCGGCTTATTTAATATGCATACGTGTGAAGTAAGCCTCGTATATAAAGAACGTCGATAAAAAAAAAACAACTCTGTGCGAGAGTTTTACCTGGCTTGTACGCGTTGTGCTCGAGACTTGTAGCTTGTTGTGTGCTAACTTAAAAAAAAAAGTGTAGCACTTCATGTCTCGTCTTTAACGAGCTCATTAAAGACAAAACCAAGCGTTCAAAGAACCAAGAATATGTAAGGAAAAAGTCTTAGTGTATGAGAGAGAGATTTTGGTCAGTGCTCAATATCGAGGTCTTTAGCGAGGTTAGAACTGAGTATGGAGCAACGTCGGAATGACTGCGGAATGAAGGGTCGGGTGGAACGGGAGATTCCTGAGAAAACCCGCCAACAAGTGGCATCGTCCGGCACGATTCTCACTTGCGAAAATCCGGAGACAGACCCCGCCAGGAATCGAACCCGGGATCGCCTTGGTGAGAGGCGAATGGTCTAAACATTCGGCCACCGCGAGTGTGTATGAAAAATACATACCGATATTCGCCAGGAGTGTCTTCGGAAAAGCATGCATATTTGAAAACTCAGAACATGTTGGCCAAACAGATTACTGAACCCACGCATTCATTAACGTTATTCCAGTGGGTTCAGTTACGCGAACGTGATCATTTCCGTATTTTTAAAGTATGTCAATTTTTTATTCCCTCTTTAGTTTTACGCTATTAATATGCGTGTTTGTACGGAACTTCAAAATTAATTTTTGTCACAAATTTTTTTCTAATAATAAAAAATTCATATTTGTTCCTTACTTTCAACTGCGGTGAATTTGTTAAGCGGTTAAGTTTTGAACTTTTATTAGGTCAAACAACAAGATATAGCCAAAATCCAAAAATAATTGCACACCATCATCAACTTGAACTCTAGTGAGACCTTCATAAATGAGTTTATAGCCTAGATGTACGTATCTAATCATTGTGATCATTTCAGTCAGTATTTTCATCATGTAATAAATAACTTTCATATAAATCCTTCAGTATAATCCAGCATTTTATAAAAATTATTCAAGAGTGAAGACAATTTTCTATCAATCACGTTACCTGTGCTACATACAGGGTTGGAAAGTTCTATAGCATTAATTTAAGTGATTTCTGTTTAATAGTATGCGCATATCCGATAAAGGTAATCGGTGGAAGGCTGAAGGGAAGGGTATTCGAAACTTTATCCCAAACCATAGAATATTATTTTTACAAGCAGAAAATCACGCATTGCTCTCTATAATGACGGAAGGTAAAGTTGTTAAACCAATAGGTGAATCTTATCTAACTGGTAGATGTGGTAGGTTAGGTAAGTAGACTTAACGTATTGTCGACAGCGAGGTCGTAAGAAACGGTGACAAATAACTTGGTACAATGACAGGAGCTGGGAGAGGAGTCGGCCATGGATTTTGTTAAAGAACTATCCCAATATTTTCCTGGAGCAATTTCGGAAACCCATGGCAAACCGAAATTGGGGTGGCCGGAGCTGGGGATCGAACCCGGGTCCTCCCAAATACGTGTCCAACGTATTACCGCTGCGCCACCTCACTCTGTTCCCTAACCGTTAGAGTTTATACATAATCTTCCCTGTGTTATTTTTGAAAATATACAAATCTATAAATAGTTTATGCACGCTCTCATTTTGTAAAATAATATTTAATCAGACACGAAAAAGAAAATCATGTAGTCTTAACTTCTCTCGCATTTGCGTAGTAGTAGGGCCTATGAAAAGTTAAAACAAAATCTAAAACACTGTAATGTTGGCGCAACACCAAAATAGTATTTAAAAAATACAATACTTACGTACTTATAAATTTTCATAATTAATACTATGCTCAGCATCGCACTATTATATTGAATATATATACCCATTTATGATGTCAATTATAATAAAATTCCTATAATACGCTATTTCAGTTAGTCAATTTCATCACATATGATAAAAGTGTAATAATTTATTAAAAAATTTATTCAAACTACAGTCCAAAATATATATTCACACCTGCCAGTTATGGTTGCTTTACATGTGATTTCTCTGTAGGTGATTTCCTTTCAATAAAAATATAATTGGGTTCACATTCGGAAGGCCATGGGTTCGATACTACGCCAAGCCATTCTGAATTTCGATTTTGCATGGTTTTCTGCAACCAATCCATGTAAATATTAATAATATGGCAATGCTGTGGCCGACTCATGTTACTCTTTCATGTCTCTCAGATACATTGTTATAGTACCAAATAACCATGATTCTAATGTGATATTAAGAGACATTTCCTGGTGCATGAATGGTGTTGTGGTACCTCATACGTGTTCTGTTTTACGCGAAACTGCTATAATTGTGTTAAAGTATTTTTATCTTTTAAGGTCACGTAATGCAATTTTCCCGATAGTTATTTTGCAAGCATAAACGAGGCAGATATAAAAAATATCTCGCAGTTTTGTTTAAAATTGTTTACTTCAAACTTGCTAATTTTTTCTTCAGTGGTTGTAACTCACAATATAACAAACGAAAATTCGGTTTATTGACTTTTTAGTCAAAACCGTATGATTTATTGTCTTCAAGAAATATCTGTCACTTCAAAAACCGTATTATAGAAAATTGCATAAACACATTTGTGTAGTTTGCTCTTGTTTAGTTTTAATGGAATAATCATCGCAAAGAGGGTGGAAAAAGGGGAGCATGAACTTAACAGAAATTGCACATAAAACTTGTTTTGTAACAACATACTCAATGCTATCAAGTCATATATGCCTGTGTTTCTAGGCCCTGACATAGTTTCTACAGTACCAGAAAATATACAAGAAGTACTGCTACTCTATCGCGTAGTTCTTGAACTGTTTTATCTGCCAGATTCACCTACCAAGAATTTAATGGGGATCTTGTCCTTCTGCGTAGACCCCATAGGAATTTTACTTTAGACATGCATCCTCTTATTTTAAAAAAATCTAACAACACAGGGAATCCGCGAATAAGGTATATTTCCAGCTATACATTGTGAAGGAGCCATTTACTATTCTCTTTGCCCTCTATTTGTGTATCATTATTTGTTAGAAACATGTTTCAAAGATACAACTGTATATGTTGTGTGCCTGTCTCAAATAAAAAGAAATAAGAATAGCGTTTAATAAATAATGACGTGTTACTTAGCTTGCGTATCAAAGTTATACATGCCTTTGCGCAAATTTTAATACTAAAGTTCTTCTTAATAACGATGTGTAACCTCAATACCACAATGACTTGGGGATTATAATACTCCCAAATATAAGAATATCGTATAAGCGGTTGTAAATATACACATGTGGTCTTCCATATTTGAGTACACATGTCGAGCGGAATTATGTCATTCACATAGGCCTACATGGTTCTACTTTGGCAGATATGGTAGTCGAGTAAAATGTTGAAGGACTCTGCTCGTTTGGAAATGTCACAACATACAAACAGGTTCATGGCAATGGTGACAGTGGTGTACAAATACGAGGAAACCACAAATGAACAATACGAGAGAAATAGTCGTAAAAATGAGGGAAAAAAAAAACAATATTTCTTGTAGTTGCTCTCGTTTGATATTCTGATGCCGTAAATATAATTCATTCTCGAAAAATTGGAGTTTGAAAAAATTGCCGAAAAAAAATTGAATTAGTATGTTGCCCAACTCGTCATTAACAAAGACCGAAGTTTAACTAATTAAAAACAAATCAGCGACACTGGATCAAGTTAAAGTAGGCTCCTGCCTAACAATTCAAACAGGTGGTTACTTATACCCTGGGGCGCGTAACAACTACAGGGAAACCTCCCCATCCGAGGAAGCGAAATACAATATTATAATCAACGCTTTAACTTCCAAACAGTGTACTACGCTTTCTTTAACAACATGCCATTACGAGATTATTACACCGGAGCACCGGAACCGGACCGACGGGGGAGATAGTGTAGTCAAAAGGCCGCACAAACTCACAGTGTGTAAGAGTACTTAAAATATAACTAATTGCTTGTTCATAACGTTTACCAGAGACAGTGACTAGTGCTCCTTCAGAAATATGTGAGCTGTTAACCGTCCTGTATGTTGACACTGGCTAACAACAAGGTAAGAGCAACATTGCATTCATATTCGCAACTGTTGTTACGTGTTTGCTAGCTGCTTAAATTACAAATATGATCGGAATCTCAATCATGAATCCTGCAGACATACCTCATCCCCTTCGTCGGTCGGGCCACAACACATAACACCCAAAGCGAAGCACTAACAGACGCGGAAGAAATGGCGCTCAGAGCGCACACCACTTCGGTTTAAGGGTGCTGTTCACCTCGGTTTTCAACGTCTTTTTTTATTTTTATTTTTGTACCAGATATTTTTTCTTCTTATTTTGTACAGAAATTGTGATTAGATCTTTCTCTGAGGAAATTTTTGTATCTCTCATAGTTTTTGCGTATTGAGTCGAAAACGAAAAAATTTGCACTTTACAGTTGTATGTACGTCACTAAAACCAACTGACATGCCAAAACGAAAAATTTCACAGTAAATAACAATGTCGTAGACTGTGATTTGACACATATAAAAACAAAAAATAATTTATTTGTAGATAAATTACCCATGTCGTTTCTCAAATGATTCAATTTTGACGCCCGTAATAATGTACGAAACGTTCCCATAGATGGGCACCGACCATTGTGGAAGGGGGTGGGGGGCGGGGAAGAGGACTGCAACAGCAAAAATTATTATTTTTTTAAAATATCTAAACTAACAGGTTTAGCGAAAGGAAACAACTACAGCTGCAATTAAAATATTATTGTATTTTTAAATTTATATTTTAAAGCCAACATACATGGTTGTTAATGGAGAACATTGTAGCAATTTATAAGAAATATTCAAAGAGATAGTGTTAGATGTAAAAAAAAAGTTATCGAAGTACTACATTTCTGCCTGACTTTTTTTTTAACGGAAACTCATCTCCCTTATATATATATATATATATATATATATATATATATATATATATATATATATATATATATATATATATGTGTGTGTGTGTGTGTGTGTGTGTGTGTGTGTGTTAAATAAAATTGTCATATATAAATTTACAAATTTTAAAACCAAGGGATACTCTTTTAATTTTTGTTAACTTCCTTAATTATTTTACAAATGATAAAATTTTGCCTTGAGTAAGAAAAATGCCAAACACATAAATATACTTCCTGTAAATATTTCTGGCGTGTTTGCGTGTTGGCACAAATTTGCCTCCCTTTTCGTGAGTTTCTTGTTTCGTGATGTCCTAGGAAGAAAGTTTACCTTCGTGGCCTTCTCTGGAAACATAGCCTTATCACGCACTACTTCTTATTAGCGGTAATTAGGATTCAAGGATGGCATTCGTCTTTTTGTCTTTACCAAACATTGCTCGGAATTTCGACGTTGTTAAGAATATAAATTTCTGCGTTACTTAGTAAACATATTTTTTTTCGCCAGTAACGTATTAACTGTTTTCTGTCGTTTAGAAGCACAATGGCGGATCAAGGAATTAATTGGAGGAGATGGGATGTTTATGAATCTTCATAAAAGTAATATGGATAGAACTAACTGCAGAATGAACTCCTGGTTGTTTTGTATATTTCTAGTACTAAATCGGTGATAATATTCTGCACGGTACAATGACACTTTAATTTAAATTTTCACGCTTTGCGTATTTGTCTGTAATAATCTTTAAAATAATTTCAAAACTCTTCTTCGTCAATATAACGTATCACGAACAAAATATTTAATAATATTAATTTCGAAAGCAATTAGAAACGTAATGAAAAAAAATAAGTTTTTAAAAGAAATCTGATTAGACGCATTTAATTCTTTGTAAAGACTTTGCGGTAAATGAATAAACGTATCCACCAAATAAATAAAGTTGACGAACAGTTTAAGCCGGTAGGTCTAGAATAATGAAATTTTGCACCGGAGTTCCTTATAAAGATGATGGCACATCGCTAAAATTTTGCGCCAACATATCCTTGAAAACAAAGTAGTTTCTTGTGACATGTATGATTGGGTGATATACGTCTGCCACAACGTAGCTGTCTACAGACCAATAACAGGCATCAAATTATTATTTTAACAACACATGCTGCATGTATTAAACAACTTTAATGTTTCTCCCGTCTGTAATTTAGATCAAAATCCCACTACTGAAACAACTTTACAGTATAAAACAAATAATACACATTTGTCAAGATAACAATCGTGTTTATCTCGATGGAAATACCTCGGTTGGTTTGTCGAACGAAGTTTTCTTAACTATATCAATAATTTTCTTCACCGGTACCCATGCCACTACGCTAAGATTACATTTACCTATATTGTTTTATCAAAAATCGTCGTTTATGAAAACGTAGTGTTAAAACAGCCTCTTCATTAGTAATTGTATATTCTGTCAAAAATCATAAGAAATATTTTGCAACATTTTTGTTGCCCCCTTACGCATATTAATTACAATTATTAAAACCAGTTACAGACTTAACTCTTATAATTGTATGATTTTGGTGTCAACAGTTACAAAAAAAAACCACACACATTTACAAAGTCAGCCAATCGCCGTATCATTTAAATATAGTGTGAAATCGTGAACGTTTGAGTGACGTGACGTGAGTGAACCTGTCTCAGCTAACGAATGAGAATTACTTCCGCAAAAAAGATAAAATATATGAACGCATTTTTCCATACCGTGATTTATTATCAATACATATTTTTCAATTTCATATGTTGTTAAATCTTCATAATCCTGACCACGTAGTCGTATTTAATTGATTGTGCATTTCATACTACCATCCTGAACGTTTGAAAGTACAGTTTGGCCTCTCACAGACATAATACGAGCTGAATTCCCGTGTTATAGTGAAAGCCGCACGATTGTGTTCAGCATAAAAATTCGTTTTAGCGGGCAAAGTAATGTTTGTTGGAGACCTCACCACCGAACCAAATATAACTTTTTTCTTCAATTAGTGACAACATATTTCACGTTTTTTAAAATGAATCTCAATTATCATAGCGATGCAGATTTAAGTGTGTTTTCTCTTCGTACACTGTAAAAAAAAGTTAGTAATATTACTCATCATGTGTATGGTAATATTCCCAAACCTTGAGAGGGAAATCTGATATCCGAATATGTGTGGAAATTTCCGCAAGGTAGTGTATTCGTCACACAAACCACTCGGAAGTTTCGCTCGCGCGTTATGTCAAATTGTCCTACAGGGCAATATGTAGGGCCCGGTAGTTTTCGCGAAAAGATTTTTGCCCCACTTTGTTTCAGTGACTTACGTGCACACCTGCAGCTCAACTTAATGGCTATTGGCAAAGTGTTTCTGTGCAGAGTCGTTATTAATTTGACTGTTCCAATCAGTATACGAATAACTGCGACACATCACGTCTGTGATTTGCGGGTTTAACCTCCAGACGTTGTATGTTAAGGCAGCCAATCACTGACCACAAAACAGAGATGCAGGTGCGCACGCAAGACACTGAAATTAAGTGCTGCAAAAATCTTTTCGCGAAAACTACCGGTCCCTAGCAATATGTAATGAAAAAGTACATTACAATTTAAGTAACGTTCCTTGACACGGGTTGAGTAATTTTCCCTCACTTGTAGAGGTAATTAGCTTCCATTACATGTAGAGTAAATTTACCTTAAAATTTTTTACAGTGTAGATGTACCCAAACATGTATACGAATGTCATGCACTACGTTTAGTAGTTCCGTCTGAAAAATAAATAAGTAGTCTCAACTCGCTGCAACACACTTCAAGCGAGATAGGGAGACTCCTTAAAACTCGGTTTCTCTGAACAAATTCGATTATTTGAACCTTCGCTTTTTTTTTTTAATTTCAAGGAGAAAACTGCGATTATACAGAAACTTAATTTTTTTTTCATACAAAACAGGTCTCGCGATTGAAGCGTTTACAAATAAATTCTCCGCAACAACAACACATCAATTTTTGTATGAATAACTACTGAAACGATTGTGACATAAACATAAGTTAAAAAGCTCATTCGCGATATCTGTATTGTAGCTGAACAGTAAAAAAATATTACTGTATAATGGTTGGTTAAAAAATTTTCTTCTTTTCAAAATAAAAAAAAATAATAAAATTCAATGTAGCGATTGACCCCGAGAATGAAAGAAAAATCATCGCAGCATCGACCTTGAGCGACTTCGTGAAACCTCGAAAAACCGAAATCAGGGTTGCCGGTTCGGGAATCGAACCTTGGTACTTCTGAATGGCAGTCCAATATTTTACCTCCTCGTTACCTCGATCGGTGATACTTCAGAAAAACAATTACTGGATACATCGCTGAGCATTCAACTTTGATGTGATACCTTTTTGGTAAAATAATAAAGGTTTGTATGTCCCTGTTGTGTAAAGGCAGCGTCGTTATTTATTCTGCAGGTATTTTTTTATAAAGGCGTTTTCGCCCGACAAGTTAAAGCTTTCGAAAGATCCCATAAGGATTTCTACCTTAAATGAGAGCGAACGCCCGAAGACCCTGGCACAAGATTTTGATTAATGGTTTCTTTTAAAAAAAAAGTTTTGGAGTATCGGGGCGCATGACTGGCACGAACAACCGACTTCCCTAGGAACAACGACTACGTCGAGGGAATGAGGAAACTTGGTTCGCGTTCAACAGGCGTTCCGAGGAGTTCCAAGGAAACGCGCATAACTTTACCTTCCTCTATCTTCTCCCTTCTCATAACCCCTGCATTCTCTGTCTCTTTCTTCCTATCTGTCTTCTCCCACCTTCAATTGGGGAAATCATTAATATGCGGAATAACTTGAAGAGCTGCGAAGACACTTCTTCCATGATTTCATTTCCACCAAGACCTCAGGAAAACCTTTCAATCCGACAGAAATTTATAATTTCCGCAATGCATGTCACACGTTATGGTAATTTTTTTGTGTTATTAAGTGGAAGAACATCTGTCAAATAAATTTAATTATGTTTATGGAAAACCTTGAATTTGAGTTTCATTATTGAAATTCTGGCTGCGTTAGACACAGAATATGACTCTGTGGTATATTTAAATAGTATTGAAGGAACGGTTGTACTAGTCTACTCTGTAGAGAAGTCGGAGTAGAATTTTGATTAAATAATTTGGACGGTTACAGAAGATGTGTTGAACTAGCATACGATTGCTCGTGATGTCGGAAATTCCAACGAAGTTAAATGTATAGAAATTAATATGTAAAAAAATTATGACGAAAAATCTGAAAATTCCAACATGGTGATTATACCTTAACCTTAAAATGAAAATAAAAATAAAGAAATAAAATAAAATAGACCCGTATACAAACCATTCCCTGAGATATGTACGTACAAAGAATATTGTGAAACGACTAATGATTAGCTTGTTATTTTAAAAGAGATAATAGGCTTAAATTTTTCCTGACAACGCCTACTCTCGGCTCAGTTTCTGTGCTTGTTTTAATTAATCAAACTTGGTCTCCTACAAAAACGTGATGCTTGTATAGAGTATGTTAAAATTACTTCAATTAATTACCTACCTGCTTCCAACACTAAATCTTCTAAACAACTTATGTTTACGTATGATAGTTGTACAGCTGTTTTAAATTCGCACTAGCATAGCAAACATATTTCAAGTTTTAGTAAGGCCCGTATGAAAAGGGGTAAAATATTTTTTTTTTTGTCAATGAATCGTCGATTTATATCTAACTCTACCGCTACCGATATGAATTTTAATTCAATAGTATGTTCATGTAAATGATTTACAGGCAATTTCAGGATGTTTTGAAATTAGACTATTAAGATAGTGAAAGGCGTGAGATGTATTTTCGATTGTTCCTAGACATTTAGCAGTCTCTTCGATGTACAGAGGTGACTTTTGCTTCAGAATGATGGTCATGTAAATAATACCTGTAAATCAGTTTCTGGTTTTCGAAATTTGACTCCCAAGGATTTAAAAGTTTGAAAATGTATTTTTATGTAGGCCTAAATTTATACTTTCCGCTGTGCATGTCACACGTTGTATTGATTTTTTTTTTCGTGTTATTAAGGGGAAGAACATATGTTAAATAAATGTAATTATATTTATGGAAAATCATGCATTTAAGTTTCATTATTACAATTCTGGCTGCGTTTAGACGCAGAATATGGCTCTGTAGTATAATTGGATATAATATTGAAGGTATGCTTGTATTAGTCAACTCTGCAGAGAGGTCGGAGTAGCATATAGATTAAATAATTTGGGTGGTTACAGAAGATGTAACAGAACTAGCATACAACTGCTCAATTCGGTGCGGTCTACAGCAATTTTCATCACCATGTTTTATTTTAATTTACACCATTTATTTTTTGTTCTTATTTTAGACACAAAATGTAACTAAAGCTTGCTCTTATGAATATTTTTATCTCTCGTAGTTTTCACGTAATGGCCTGTTAAAGTCAAAATTAGTATGTTTTCGTTTTTCAGGACGACACTAAAACAAACTGACGTACTAAATGTGTAAAACGGGATTTTATACTTAATGGGATGAAAGAACGTGAAATTATTATAATTCTTTCAAATTTATCGAATCAGTCGAGATAATGAAGTAATTTTCATTTCAGGCTAATATATTAAATGCCCAAACTAGCATTTAAGGTAATATTTTAATTTTTCAAACTCTACCTTTTCTTGGATTCATTGTAAATATAAATCGACCTCGTTGATTTTTTTATACACCGACGGGAATTTTACTTAAGAATGAAGCTTACCTAAATATCTGAAAAGTAATATCCCAATATCTCGCAATTCGGCAGCTAAAAGGTAAAATGTAGTGAATATTGGTGAAAAGTGTTTTCAACGAATCGTTTCTACATCTTGAGCTCAGCAATCTATCGTTGTGATTTTTACACCTATAAGACACCAATAAAATTTTCTAAAATATTATATATATATATATATGTATTTATATATATATATATATATATATATATATATATATATATATATATATATATATATATATATGTTTTTGTATTCGACCTCATAGTGTGTGAACAGGTGTGGAAGGTGTGTTAGATAAAATATCAATTTAATTATATCGAACCCGTCGATGCTTTTCGATTCGGGATGAAAAATTCGTACATACTCGTAAAAAAATTTCAAAACTTTTCTTAATTAGTTTTCGCAAGATTGTGAGGGATGGAATGTGTTTTTAAATATGTAGTTGATTAGGTTTGACGCAATGGGCTTTCGTCGTAATTTGCACTTCAACAGGAGTATTATATATATATACACACACATCTATATACATATGATTTCAAGATACTTCGAAGTCCAGTCCGTAAAATGGTGAAATTGCTTTAAATATTCATTTGACTAGCGAATGAAATTTACTAAACCAGTTGAAATATCTACGTGCAGACAGCTTAGGTTTATTTGTACACGTCTGCACATATGATTTAGTGGCACAAACTAATGGTAATGCAAAGTGCTCGTCGTAAACTGATATATATGTACCAACAAAAGTCCTAGCCCATTTTCAAGACGACTTCCTCTGTAATAACGGGAAGAACATTTCCCATAACCTTAAGATATAAACGGCGCGGTATAAAGACGACATGAATGACGTCATGGAGACGATGTCAAACGGAACGGTGCACTCACAACAGATGCGCTGTATCAGAATGTTTTCTAGACCATCCCTAAGGCTATAGGCCTACGCTACTAAACGTGCCGCAAGATAAAATTCTACCGTTGCTTGGATGACACTAAGAATGAAACGACCTCGTATTTGAATTTTGACTGATCCGATATCTGGTATGATGTCGACTGCCTCGCAGAAGGCTTGGTCTTCGCATTTTATATTTTTAAGTTGGCCGCCTGCCCAGGGCGCCAAGGGATGTGCTGAACTTTGGTCGTTACGAGATTTTTCTACAACTTCTCAGCGTATGTAGGTTATGTCTGCTTAGAAATAACATTTAAAGATCTTTACACACGTTTATGAGCATCTAAGGTGTTCCATATATCTCTATTTATGTTTCGATGGAAATTGCGAAAATGGGTATTTTTGTTGTAATGTTTAGGTATGAAAATATTGGCGCAGAATCTTTCATAAAGGTATAGTCGTGTACAATACACATATATCAAATATCATAAAAGGACAATATGGGAAAGTACAGTTTTTTAGCATTGTTAAAGAGCGAGACGTTTTATCAAAGGCATGAATTGAAAACACTAGCAAAATACACATTATTATATCTCTATTTTCTATGGTGGTTATACATTTACGGACTAAATTTCTCTTAGGGTAATTGTATTAAAATGTATTAAAAAATATTTTAGATTTTAACTTAACAAAATAATATCTAAAAGAGCATAAAACTATATTCTAAAATCATGATTACATTTCAATTTATAAATAACAAAATATAAAACTAAAACTACCCATAAAGCAATGTGTTACTGTAAAAGGAACAGTGCTCATATCGGCGTGAACTGGAATTAAATAACACGTCTCCTGTTTTTCATCTTACTTTCCGGTACTTTATTGTACACTATTTGCCTACATTTTTTAAATTCTATTACGTCATTAAATCATAGGGTCACAACTGAATGTCTCATAGAGTCCAGTTGTCGGCGATGTCTGCAGCAGTTCCGTGATTTGCACCTAGAGGCTAGGGTGATGTGAGATGCGCTTGATATGTCGTTCTCACTGCTTTCGCCCTTATAGGCTTCGAACGCGCGAGATACGTTTACACAGGTGGCCACCTTAAGGGCATGGGCCCGAGTTTATTCGCATTTAACGACAATTATTTTTTAAAACATAAATGGTAGTCAATATCGTAAAATCGCTTCGTTAGTTTGTTATGACTGATTTAAACTGCATACTCTAATTTCGTCGAGTCAGAAGACTGCAGAATAGTTGCTAATTAGTTAATTAACGAAATTTCCTTTTAATTGATAAATTAGCTCTACTCATCGTACAGCTTGTCTCGAAAAATTACATTGCATAATAAAACCAATTTGCAAAAAATGTTACAAGGCAATTTTACGATATTGACTCTCGTATGGATTTAGAAAAATAATTTTCTCGAAAGCCGAGAAACTCGGGCCCAAGCTCTTAAGTACGCTACGTCCCTTGGACAGCGAGGACTTATAGACGGCGATATACAACTTCATACTACAAGAACTGGGAGACGAATCGGCCATGGCCATTCTTAAATAAACATCCTAACATTAGCCTGGAGCAATTTTGGGAAATAATAGAAAATATAAATGAGGATGGTCGAAGCTAGGAATCGAACGCTTGTCCTTTCGAATGCGAGCTAAATGTGATACCGTTGCTGCATATTTGCATGCATTTTGAACTTGTTGCTGATATCTTGCCAAATAAATACAATTCTGCTTGTTACACAATTGTAGCAGTCGTAAGATACATTCATGTTCTAATAAAATAACTATTTAACCCTGTGCTACTGAATAGGCGGCACACGTACACAGTATAAACGTTGTTTAACAGCAAAAATAAACTTAAAAGGTAAAAAAGTTTTCGACACTAGTTGGTCTTCAAGAAACACAAATCAAAATATTAAACGATTTTTATAGTAAAAATGTTTTTTTGTTACCTTAACTGTTAACACGCAAAAATAAGAAACAAACCACCTCTGCAGTGGCTCATATTTAACAAAAATAAATTATTTGCCAAACAATATATATATATAAATCGATGTTTGTATGTGTGTTCTATGTAGACTGGACTCCGAATCGGTTGGAGCGATTTGGAGGAAATTTTCAGGCATTCTTCAGATTAACCCAGCTGGTGATCCTGTGAAGTTTGGTAGCGATCAGATCAGCAGATTATTATTATTATTTTTTTTTGCTATTTGCAAATTATGAGTCATATTTTCACTACAAAGTAAAAAATTAATCATAATAATTAATGCAATAATTAACTAAGTAAGATCGAGACTTGGAAGTGTGTGACATGTCAATGTAAAGACGTCAATTCTTGGCTACAGATAATTAGTGCTACCCGTGTCGCTAATGTGTTAATACAAATCAATATTTCTTAGAGTGCACGTTCGTAAATTATTATGTTCGCATTTTTTATTTGCGATATAGACAATTCCGTTTTACTAAGATCAGAATGTCATTGCCGAGTAGTTGGTTTAGTTGAGACTAAGAAAAAAACTGACGTATGTTTCGTAAGGGATATGATTACAGAACATAACTGTAATAAGCTAATATAGTTTCTCAACCAACTACCAAATTATTTCAAATTGCAAGGACTGAACTCATTTTCTGCAATTAAACATTCATGGATATGAAAATAAAATGTCATATACACAAAATCGTTTTAAAATCGTCTGAATAAATATTGTGGGATGGTTATCGAGAGCTCAAAACGTAATATTTACCCTCGTTACTAACAATAGCTTTTATCTCTGTAAATAATCAGCAGACTTTTTTACACTGTTCATAAAAAACAATTAAATTGCTTCTTTGTCTGCTGATGATAGCATCAAGGTTTTAGTGAATTGATATTTGAGCTAAGTTGGAAGACGCATAATTAGAGTGTGTTTTATTGGAAGATAACTAAGAAGGTATCAACATCGATGTGCATTTCGCGTCAACGTCTAAGTCCGCGAAAATATGCAAACTGTGTCATAAATTGATTGCTGTAATCTGCAACCTACGCTCACCTGAAGAGATCCAAAGACGATCGAAACACGAATATGTCTGCTCTCGTTCTTGGGTGACCACAATGATTAGGACAGAGAATTGGATTCACCAACTGGCTTTACCAAATTCCACGCTATAGCCACGTGTGTATTGAGCGGAGCTCACACATCCAAAATGACACATTCAGGGTAATAACGATTACCAGCTGTTGATCTCTGGCCCATGTTGCCAAACCTGTTAGTCAGGTTGGTAGATGGGGTTAAACTAAGCCCACTTGTCGACAGGGAAGATGATTCGCTTGTCATTCTGCGACAATTCTTTTGCAACACGGCCGAAAACCTTACGCTCGTCGTTTCTACTTCAGAGAAAGTTCCACGTCTCATAGGTAGGGATTGGAAAATTTCGTGAATTCAATTACCTGCAGGCTAGAATCCATTGTACTATGAATACTCAATCCCTAACTATTTGTCTACTAGCTACTACTCACTGGAACAACATGTAATGAACGACTAGACGGGGCTTGAATATGCATAGTACAATAGATTCTAGCCTATAGATAATTGAATTCGCGAAATTTTCCAGTCTCTATTCATAGGTTCATCAGTAAGGACCTCAAAAATTCGCGTTTTCTTTTGTGCACACGCTAAAATTCCAGTAACTATACGTTCGTGGTACTTTCGCAATTGGCCCTTGACTTATTTGACATCCCTTGGAATCTATGAGTAGAGCCACGATTTTATGGTGAAAAGATTTTTGCAACATTTGGTTTTCGATGCGTCATGTGCACGTCTACAGGTCTGCTACATCGCCCGTAATTGGATAATTTTACTCTCACTTGCGTTGGCAAATTACAGACGTAAGGAGTCACAATAATCTTATTCTGATTGGTGAAGTCAAATGAGAAACGTTTCTGAACAAAGACACGTTGCCAATAACCATGAAGCAAAGCTGCCGTTGTGCACGAGAGACACTGAAACAAAGTGGGGCAAAAATCTTTTCGCGACAAAATCGTGGCCCTATCTATGAGTCAATAATTACTATATACCTTAACGTTCCCAATACCACTGTATCAGCGAGCAGCTAATAAACAGATATTGTCTGCTTGAATATACAGTTACTCTTGAAAACTAGCCTACAGGTCAGTGAACCGGCGAATTTTCTCGTCCTTTACTCATCAGTAGTGCAATTGAGCACTAATAATTATTGGCATAAATGACTGACCTTATGATAAATGCAAAGTAATGGAATAGGACAAACAATTCTTTACAACTACCTATTTAGCATTTAAAAAGTCCACTGCAAAAATGATGGATGTCACTCTTTCGCCCAAAATGAGTTATAAATAGAAATACAAAGCACTATGGGTGTAGAATCTACCACCAGAATTTCATAGCGTAAACGCTAACTGTCAATGAGTAACAGCAGTTTTCATTTCAACATACACTGTTTCAGTATAGCGTTTTCGAACTTTCTAATTGCTCTCCTGAAAAATTCATTCCTAGTGACTTCCATAATTTTTGCAGTGGACTCTTCATTTGTTTATTTTAAGATGCTGTGTTACTTTACTCATGCAAACTTTCATCCAAAGTAACCGTCATCAGTAACGCATTTATACATATTTTAATGTGGAACTCAGGCATAATATTTTGAAAGTATATTTACAGGAGTTTAAATTAATAGTAATAACAAATACGAAATATTTTAAAAATTATGTGAATATGTTATTTAATTATAGTGGGTAAACTTATTTCAACAAATAATTTCTTACGTACTTGGAAATGTTTGTTTTCAGGTATCGGTGTACTTCGGGACTGAATCTCTTTAATCTTTCCATCTTTATTTCATGCCCTGTGTCCTGCTGAGAAAATTGGTAAGTGATCAGTTACGCCATCTTATATAAATGTATTATACCTGCAAAGAATTTCAATGTCTAAAAGAAAAAATCCGCCAAGAAACTAAATGTCTTGCACGTTACATATAATTTGGAGTGCACCGCCTAATATGTTACTGCTGGAGTATTATTACGGGACTCATTGTGTTTATTATTGCGGGGGATTCATTTTAAGATATTATGATATGTAAAATATGTAGAAACAGATTGCTTAATTTTCGAGATACCTATTTGATCAATTCGCTGTAATGAAAATTAATTATAAATTTAACTTTGTGTGAATTATGCGGCTTAAAACATGCAAACATTCGTTAATACGTATTTTAATACAAATTTAAGACACCTTGGAAGGAAATATTTCAGTGACAATGAAATGCACGTGTCTTTATCTTACGTTATACTAATTGCGGTTATACATACAATAGGTACTACACAATCAGTAACTGGCAGTCATCGCAGACCTTGCTAGTAGGATCTTCGGATATTGCTTACATCGTCCGCGATGGAGGCCATTGTGGTATATTTATATTGATCTGAAAACCATGTTCACACGTTGACGATCCAAGTTCGTTACTCGATAGGGGTGCATTCGTCATCCAAGTTTTTCACATGCGAAGCTCAAATGACCCTATCGTATAAAAATGAAATTTAAATGTTGTTGGTATGTAAGCAAAGTTTCGGAAATTTCGTGGGTTCTACTCTAAATATGAATTAACGAATATTCACTGATTCCCGCTGATGTATGGAGCAGTTTCAACAAATTGAATCCGTGAGAAACCACTGAGAAATCGATGACTATTCACTAATTCCGATAAAGAGTGCCAACATTCAACAAGTTAATTAGTGAATGTCCACAGATTTTCCAGTAATTTTCACTGATTCAATAAGGAAAAACAGTTTTTGGAAAACAACTGGAAAAAATTGTGAATATTCACTGATTCACTTGTGAGATGTTGGCGTTATTGAAGGAAATAAGTCAATATTCACTAATAAAACAGTGACTATTTTCACTGATACAAGTTGTTAAATCTGCTGAATCTGTGAATATTCATCTTTGTACACACTGTCCTCAAATTGTTCATTGGCTGCTTCGCCAATGAGTGGCCAGGTGCACAACCTTGCAAACACGAGTCCTTTAATAGCGCTTTTAGTTTTCGTACAGCAATGGCTGCCTTGGCTTCACTTACTTTGTTCTTATGTCCTACATACAAATAAACATTGTATAGCCACTGTTGTAAGGGATTTCAAAGCGCTATTAAGACCAGTTGTGGCTCGTGGGTTGTTGCCAAGTGGGGCTGCAGATAATCGGAACTGTACACTCTTGAAGAACGCGCCGTAGACCAACGACAATGAACTATTTGCCGGCTAGTAGATCTTTTGTGACCACTCAGTAGTAAGAGGCACCTACACATCAACGTGTCAGCACAGACTAAATAGTAATACAGACGTGAAATGACGTGGCGGCTCGTTTGATATAGGCGAACTCGGCCGCTTATTGGCTGCCCGAGGCTGTAGACTCCAGCCCCGTGTCTTTTTGGCTCCTGCATGTTACTACAGGTTTCCTATTGGCCTGGCTGCCGACTAGCAGAGCAGCTGCCTCACGCTGATTGGCAGTAGGTGTTCCCGCCATGTTGCTGGCCAGGGAAGCCATTTTGCTGGCGTGTTTGACTGAGTTCGCCTTCCTGCCGACTATTTCACTTCTGTATTCCTAAATATTCTGTAGTGTCAGTGGCTGTAGAGTCAACTAAGCACAACCCTGTAAAGCTCTTGGCAACTGCAGCCCTACCTGGAAACAACCCACGAGCCGCAACTGATTATGACGATCACGGTTTGCATGGTTTGCCAAATCGAACGCCATTGCTTCTATTGGAGACGGCTACGGAGATAGTGACATCCATGCACTTAGATAGTTAATCTACTAAATGTATTCAAACAAATAGCGTAACAACTTAACGTATTTGAATGAAAAAAGTAATCAGACGAATTCAAAAGTCTTCTTATTTATCATGCCTACAGAAAGTCAGAAAATTTTAAATTTAAATATTAGTATTTGATGTTTTGTGATCTTTCTGACATCTCCACGAATTAAAGCTTTCCTTGCTTGTGAAACCTACGGTGTAAAAATAAACCGATATTACGTAATCGATAACTGCCGGTTTCTTGCAAAGTTGTTTATATTTTCTTAGCGAAAACTTTATGGGGAGTAGAGGTATCTGGATGAGGAAGGAAGCAAGGTTTTCCACTTTGCGTACTCTTCAGAAAGCTCTTGGAAAAGATTACAGTTTGATGTCTGAAGCCATCGCCAGCAGTTCATAAGACGCTCTCGGGCTAAAAGGCACGCCTAATAGCCGTATCTCGCGAAGTTTTCTTAAACCAGTGTGTTATGTCGTGACGTCATATCGCAGAGCCGAGCGAAACGTCGCTTGCCAGCCGTTTACCAGCACGAGAGATAGCCAATTTAGGCGTCAATACTTATCTCGTCATGACTATTGCCAGATACACCAAAGTAGTGCTATAACATGAGAAAAACCGAAAAGATGTATTAAATTGTGGCCACAAGATTGCACAACTACTAATATTAAGTAAACTACTTCCTTAATGTTTATTAAAGCTAGTTTGGACTTCAATGTTGTATTATCGTTATATTATAGACTAATTAATGGAAAAAAAGTACATATACTTTTAAATATTTATTTTTCTGTAAAAATCGTGATACAGATGCATTGTTTAGCACATTATTATTTGAGAGATGAAATAATTCAGGAAGAAGTGATTTTTTTTCTTAGTAAACAAAGAAAGTAATTAATACACACACACGCACAATACTTAAAATTATTCGATGGACCACACATACATACGTGTGTGTGTGTGTATATATATATATATATATATATATATTATCAAAAAACAATTTATGAGCTCCTCCTGTTGTCTCAAACTCTTAAGCAGTGCATATTCTTAAAATATAAAAATTAATTATTAAAACTCATATGTAATGCTAAAGACATATTTGGTTTTAAATAAATAGGCAACGTTATACTGTATGTCGCTAAGAACCTTCAAATACTTTCCACATCAATCGCAAGAATATTTTATATTTATTTCGTAATGAAAAGTGACTGCACAATGTGTAGTTTATTTTAAAAGCTAACGTATTACCATAAAATAATATTCATATTGATTTGAGTAACATGTAGTAAAAGAGACTCACTGACTCTCAAACTTTAGGCCGATGGAAGATTACCACACTCACTTAAAACGAGCATCGTGCAGGAACTGTACAGACCCGACAAACACAACAATAATTCAAGAAATTGAAACAACATCTATCAGTACGGCGATAGTTACACCACTTCACACGAAAAGTGAGTTTTTGGGATCATTTAGAAGGCAATTATTAGAAAACTTGATTTTGAAGGCAGTGGACAGTATAAAATTAATTTTAAGATATTTATCATACTTATCTTACTACTAAAGTTCTGACCTGCATGTGTGAGTGCAGGTTAAAATACTGAGTAGTCCAAATATAATTCTACAGTTACTTTACGTACCTGGACGTAGAGCGCTGGAGGGGTCTATCTTCGTGCAGTGTTGCCACATCGTGCTCGTAAAATGTCGTACAACATTTCACAACTAACATTTTCGTAATTAATTACACCGTGATTCGCGTGGTGTGTTTATTTTGCCGTTTGCTTCTGGACATTACAGCCCTGAAAAATTCGCGTTTTCTTTCCGACACAATTTAGAATTCCAGCACCTCCACGTTAGTGCAATTTCGCAATTGGCCCTTGACTTATTTGACAACTTCTGGAAATCGCTGAGCCAATAACAAAACTGTAACTAATCACATGCGCGTTTTATCGTGGGAGCGAGCAGCTAATAAGCATCTGCTGCGTCTTCTTGAGAAAACATACATTCTTGGAGACCAGCCTACTGGTAAGTGAACCCACGAATTTTTCCGAGCTCTATGTATATATATAACATACATTTCCTAAGGGCGGTATTCATAGTCATGTCTCGAGACAACGACTTGACCAGGACGATCTTATTTCTTAAGACATCGCTTTTCAACTCAAAGTTTCATAGTCCACGAATAAGACGATCTTCGTCAAGATCGCGCGCTTCAAGACGAGCTTGTTTGGCACTATGGTTCGAATCCGAACACGTACTTTTTTTACTTTGTATATTATTAACTTACGCATCCTTTAAATGTACAAACTCTCTTAAAATTCGTATTCGCATATTTGTAGTATTGATTAAAGACATAGATACACACATAGCATACATGCCAGTTGTAAAGCTTCAGTAAGCAATTTAAGGTTCTTAAGTAAGGAAATATGATTGATAATAGCCAAATTAGTATAATGAAAATTTATTTAGTGATTAATAAAACTAATACACAATATAAAAAAATTTTGGAAGTACTCGGGATCGAACTCTAATCACCAAAAAAAGAACTCATCATCACTACGACGACACGAGACATGCTTTTAAGTTCGTAACTATTAGAAAACAAGACGTGTTAGTTCATTGTATGTAAAAGTACCTTAAAAGAAAAATGAATTATATATTTTGTAATACGCCTATGTATTTTCACCGTAATTTTTTTTTTTTTTTTTTTTTTTAATCTCGAATTGCAGACGGGAATTGCTACAAGTATTTTACGAGACATTTTTTTTTCCTGTTTCGGCAGAAATAAATGAATACTCTGTATACTATAAAGGTTGCGCCAAATGCAAAACTCAATCGGCGTCATGTATACAACGTTTTATATGCTTTACAATAGGAATACAGTTCTTATAGTGTGCGAGGTTATCGTTATTCATTAACATCGGCCATTTTACAATGCATCGAGACGGTCTTCAGTCACCTCGACAGTCGACTTGACGAAGACGATCTTATTCGTTTGCTTAAGCAGGTGCTCGACGACTATGAAAAGCAGTTCGGAAAATGTGTTCTCAAGCACACACTATGCAACATGAAAACACAGTCTTAAGACAGAGAAATATGAGATTGGCTTGACGGAGATTGTCTTGTTAGCAGTTGCTTGAGATCATCTTTAAGAAGTGTCTATGGAAGAAAAATCGAACTTAAGACAGCAAATAAGAACATCTTGATGGAGCTAGTGCTTGAGATATAACTATGAATACCGCCCTAAGTACAGCAGCGATAATGTTGGCAGTTAGTTGAGCTGAACGTTCTATCAGGATTTTTATCATTACAAACCAAACCAATATACCTACGGGGACAGAAAAGTAAGGAATACAGAAGTAAAATAGCTGGTGGGACCGCAAACTCAAGTCACACACGCCAGCAAAAAGGCGTCCTTGTACAGCAACATGGCGAAAACATCTACCGCCAATCAGCGTAAGGCGGCTGCCCTGCTGTACGGTAGCCAGGCCAATAGGAAACCTGTCGTAACATGCAGGAGTCAAACATACACGGGGTTGGTATCAACAGCCTCGGACAGCAAATAAGCCGCGAAGTTCGCCCACATGAAATAAGCCGCCACGCTATTTTTAACGTCTGTATTAGTATCTAGTCTGTGCAAGAGGTCTGTAAATTTCGCGTTGTTATCTGATAACAGGCTGCACTCGAAGTTACTGTGTTATCATAAGACTCTTGGTGTTGGCTGGAAGAATCTGCGGCGTCCCTGTAGGACTTTTGCAACTAGATATGATTAGAGACGGGAAACATTCGCGGGGTCACTGCCCTGTAGGCTAGCCTCTAAGAATATATGTGTATTAAAGGAGACATTATCTGCTCACTGGCTGCTCGATGGCACAGAGATATGGGCCTGCATTTAGTTGTTTCTTTATTATTGACTAAGCGACTTACAGGAAGCGTCAAATAAGTCACGCACCAATGGACGACTTGAAGTACACGCCCCCTGACGTCACCGCAGGGGAAAAGTACTGTGGGAAACAAAGCTTGTTTACAAACATGCTGATTCGTTAGTTGGTAATTGCAGAAAGCAAAAATGCTGCGCATTCATAGATTTGCACGCAAGGGTAAAAAATATAAGTTTCAATTTCATGGTTATGATTGGCAAATATATAAGATTAATGTTTACCTGGAAAAACGGCGAATTCCAAACAAATGATCAATTTTCTTGACGTACATCTCATCCGGGACATGTGAAGCCAAACAGCTAAATGAAGGTTATGTTCGGCTGTGGTATCCATGGAGATAGGAATTGTTTCCCACACCTGACTGAAGCTCCGCCTCTTTTCAAGTCGACCATTGCGAAAGTGGCACAAGCTTACAATTGTTTGAGTTCTGGTTTGTGCCGTAAAGAAAACGCGAATTCTTCAGGTCCCTATTAATGATATAAGGTGAACTTGTTAAATATCCACTAACACGTAACGTGCACACATACGGATATGAAGACCTGGACCCAATAACATCACGTATTGTGTTCGGATTAATACAGGTAGAGGCTCGTGTTTGTCACGAAATTATTTTCGCAGCATTTTGTTCCAGTGCTTTACCCGCACATTAGCAGCTCTTTTACATAGTTACTGGCAGCGTGTATTTGTTCAGACACGTCGCTCATTTGACTGCACCAATCAGTTTAAGGTTATTGTGTGAATTTTCAGTAGGACCTCAAAACAAGTTACAATAAATACATACAATCAATCGCAACGAAGCAGAGCTGCTGAAGTGCGTGCAACTAAGGCGTTGAAACCAAATGGTAGGTAAAAATATTTTCACCAAAATTTCGTTGCTCTAAGTACAGGACAGTGGATTCTATCCTATCGCTAGAGAGAATAGTTTATCGCAGGTAAACTTGACTGTTTGCTCGGTTTCAACGCACGTTCAGCTTACCAAAATATTACTGGCCTTCGCTTGTGCGTGGAGTTGTTACCCTATTTGACTGAGCCAATAAGATTCCAGCTAAGAATTTTGCCCCAGTTTGTTTCAGTACCTTACGTACACATCAGCAATTTTGCTTCATGGTTATTAGCAACATGTCTTTATAAAGTGACGTATACCATTTGACTGAGCCAATTACAACAACATTTCTACAACAACGCGCGTCTGCGATTTGTCGGTATAATCTAAAGGTTCGAGACAGTTTAAATATCCAATCACTGTCCACGAAACAGAAATGCATATGTGCACAGTAAGGCATCGAAACAAAGTGAGGCAAAATTCTTTTCGCGAAAAACAGGGGTCCTTAGTTATTGTTATATTTGATTCCTGACATTGGTTGGCAAAGAGCTACGTTTTGTCAGACGTACATCCCGCAGTCATACACGTTGCAAGAAGATATAGCGTTTTAAAGGGTATGTTGACATGAAACATTTTCGCTATATAGCATCATCTCTACCTATCTCCAAATAATAATTAGAAATCTATAGGGACAGGAAAATTTCGTGAATTCAATTAACTGCATGCTAGAATGCATTATGTATATACTCTAGCCCCGGTCTTTAGTCCATGTAGTTGCTGCTCAATGAAACAGCATCCGACAATGAACTAATATAAGTTGCTTGAGCACGCATAGGACAGTGGATTCTAACATGTAGGTAATTAAATTCGTGAAATTTTCCTGCCCTTAGAAATTTGCCTGTCTCTACCTCTAGCTGTAACATTCAGTAATTCTACAAATATGTCCGCTGGGGTTAAACATTTAGTTTATTCTTTAGAAATGGAAAATAACTTTCAACAATTATTCAATCACACGCAAGTCAAAAGTATTTACTTACTCATTGCAATTCAACTTAAAATAATATAATGGTTTGAGACGTGAAAAATTTGCGGGTTCGCTACACTGTAAAAAGTTTTCTCCGTTGATTTACGGAATTTCCGGTAAAACTTTCTCTGGATACCTACGTGAATTCACCGAAACTTAGTTCTTAATCCAACAGAAGTTTCCGTAAAACAGTTTAACCACACGGAACTGAGCCATATTTGCATGTCTATAATGCTACAATTGCATTTCTACAGATTTGCAGATTCACTTGTGATGTTATTAAAATATATCCGTAATATTTACATCTGTCTAACCCATGAATTTTCGACTTTTCCGTGCAAGTGTCCGCAGCAGACTTATGGACATATTACGAATGATTCCGTAGTGTATATTTACTATAGACATGTCCTTACTTTACTTTTACGGACACTATTTCCGTTTATTAACGGTATGTTTCCGTTAAAATTTTTAACGGTGTATATGAGAGTATTTCAAGTGGTACCAAATGCCAGTGGAATTTTTAGTATGTTACTAAGAAGTACTAAACAACAGCTGCTAAAAACTCTCAGAAACATCACTGTTAAAAATAATTTTCGTTGTTTTACGGAGAAGTGCTGGTAAAAAATTCCCTAGAAGTGTCCGTTAATTTACGGAAGGCAACTAGCTCCACTTACGGAAACCTGCTTATTTATGTTACCTCTTTAGGATGCAGGCGCAATAAGGCGTTCAGTTATTTATTTAATGTCTTCTCGCAGTTTTACGTATGTTTAATTGATGAAACATAATTATGTATAACTGTGTTTCAAAATAATGTTTCCGTTGATTAAACAGACGTTTTCGTAAAATTGCCCGGAAATTCACGGAAAATTTTTAACAGTGTAACCTGTAGGCTAGTCTCCAAGAATATCTGTACTCAAGCAGACAGCATCTGTTCGTTATCTGCTCGCTGACACGATGAAACAACACGATTTGGCATCCATCTACTTGCTACTTTATTATTGGTTCAACGCTCTCCGGGAGGAGTCAAATAAAGCAAGAGTCCATTGAGAAAGTGAAACGAACTTAAAGTTGTTTGCATTACAGCTTGTGTAAAAAAACGCGAATTTATCAGGTCCCTAGTAATGGTGCAATGCCGAACCAACAAGGGTTTAATAGTGCCCGACGTATGAAAAAAATAATAAAATTGCTCCACATTTATATAGCGTCTCATGCAAACTTTCATCAGTCAGAGAGGGCAATTAAGCTAACAGCTATTTCAACTGAAAAGTGTGTCTGGTCGCCTACCTCCAGGTACTGGACAGTCAATGTTAGGCCCAAGTACCTGTTTATTACATAACGGAATTTTTTTTGTGTTTACATCAAGATGGTCTTTCAGAGTTGGTTTATATGAATTGATTGATCGTTTGCTGACATTCCGTAAATTTTTCATATAGTTTTCAATATTATTTTCAAAGCAATTATGTTTCGCAAATTTGAGGCTGAATAACATCCTCTCTTGTCACTTTACGCCACAAGTCATGCATTTATTTTCGACGTAATCTTTCTCTTGAAATCATCTGCCATAAAACTCCCACAACTTTGAATAATTACTCTGCATATTATGGAAATGAGCTTTTTAATGTTAATTGGCCTAATAATGATCGAATAGCAGTATTTTCGGGACGTACAGAGGCCTGGATTAAAAATAAAATATTGCCATCACTAGAGCCCAGGAAAATTCGCACTTTTATTTACGCGCAAGCTTGAGTTCCAGCAACTATAGGTCTGTATCACGATCACAATTGGCCGTTGACTTACTCGACACTTCCTGGAAGTAGCTGAGCCAATAATAAAACTGTCTCTGAATACAGGCCCATTTCACAGTGTCAGCGAGCAGCTAATAAACAGCTGCTGTCTGCACGATGTCATAGATATTCTTGGTAGCTAGCATACAGGTCAATGAACCCGCGAATTTTTCCTGGCTCTAGCCACAGAATATTTAGGAATACAGAAGTGAAATAGTCGGCAGGAAGGCGAACTCAGCCACACACGCCAGCAAAATGGCTTCCCTGGCCAGCAACATGGCGGAAACACCTACTGCCAATCAGCGTGAGGCAGCTGCTCTGCTAGTCGGCAGCCAGGCCAATAGGAAACCTGTAGTAACATGCAGGAGCCAAACAGACACGGGGCTGCAGTCTACAGCCTCGGGCAGCCAATAAGCGGCCAAGTTCGCCTATATCAAACGAGCCGCCACGTCATTTCACGTCTGTATTACTATTTAGTCTGTGCTCTAGCCATCACTTACGTGGGAAAGGACTGTTTGAAACAACACGACAATCGAAACAGTAATGTACCAAGTAACGGGAATTCAGCATAATAATCTGACCTAATTTGGAGTGGGGTCGCTATTTAAACTAGAACGCTTAGTTCTACTCACTATGCAACTGGGGACAGCCACTAGTAACAGGCGTTCCATGCAAGATCCCACGTGTCATGTGATACCTTACAAGATAGGAGGCGGAACCTGGAAATACAGCGAGCAACAATACAGGCTGTCTAGAAACGGTCGTAGAAGCACACCACTCGAATCCTGGGCTAAATAAGATATGAAAATGTTGGTGATAAAGTATTGTACGGTGACATTTTGCGTGCAGAATGTGGCAGCAAAGCATGTAGTTAATTTTATATCGCTCCATACAGATAACTTACTATAGTCTGCTCACTTTAAAATGAGAACTCCACAAGATTAAAAATTACTACAAAGTATAATTTATATGAGTCAAAAGTTATAAGTTTTCAGCGTGGTGAAACGTTTATTTTGACTTTTAGTTTTATGGTAGTGTCCATATTGAAAATATTAAAGACGAATGCAAAATAGCAAAAAGATAAATTTTAAGCACTGCTCACTTTATTCTGAACAGTCTATTCCATTGTTCGGCCCACCATATTATAGACGTGGGTTCAAATCCTGTGCAGTCTAAACACGAGTCTACGTTTACTCGACGTAACGTACATGGAATAATACCTGGACGTTGAACGCAAGAAGGGACTATCTCCGTGCTGTGCTGCCCACGTTTGCGCGAAAAATTTCATCGTTCTACGTTTTGCCACTGAGATTTCCGTCTTCAATTTATCCCAGAATTCACATGGTGTGCTTACTACACAACCGTTTCTGGACATCTTGTATATCTACTAAGCAGCGGCGTAGGTAGCTGATTTTTAGGTTACTTTTTTTTAATTCGGACAGTGTTTCCTCAAGTCTTGTCGGTAGTGTTCTGAAAGGATGGTTATACACTGCTCGTGGGGTGAAGAGGATTAAGTTATTGCAACGGTTCGGGCCACAATTTATCACGAATTTAAATTCTCGAAGCAAAGAGCTCGTTACTTTATGACTCAACAGTGATTATAGCCTCGTAATTCTGGAGTCTAAAGCCTATGTGCATACCGAAAGTCGTAGAATCACCCTGACGTTGTCTTTGAAACATTTTTTTTTGTGCCGTATAAAGCAAATTCACTATGGAAATGGATCTTTCATTGTAATCATCATGAAATATTGGGTACCTTTTGCGATGTTATTATTTACTTACAATTTTGCCACTTTAACAGGCTAGATGTGAGTGATGAAGAATGACAGATGTATTATATTTAATTGTAAATGGGTTTGAGTTATCGTCATACTACTACCTCCTTAATAAAAGCAATGACTCGTGATATTTCATGATTTTAATGCTGCTCGTTCATTACAAATTATATTTTCACTACTAATTCTAATAATTGACACACATTAGTAAAATACCGGTACCTTAAACATATTAGTAACTGAGTATAATATATTGGTTCATTAAGTTTGGAAAATCAGATTTTGAATGAAGATTAATAACGAAGTAATAAAACTCGATTTACGAACAGATACTGTAACGCACAAAAGTTTCTGAGAAACAAAAATGTTATATCGGTAGAGAGAGATAGAGCTGTGGAAATCGTTGGTGACGTTGTAAAAGACTGAGTAGGAGGGAAATAAGAGAGTGTTTTACTACTACAGAAGTAGCCGAGGAGAAAGGGCAGGTGGTCAGGATGATGGATGAAGATGGAAAAATGATGATAGAAAAAGACGGAAAAGTGTTTCGGAGACATTATTTTGCTAAGTTCCCATGCCCGCCAGTAACGGAAGAAGATGAAGGAAAGTAAGAGCTGAAATTTATATCTGAAGTACATGTGGAGAATATTGTTCACAAAAAGGTGGAAAATGCAATTAAAAATAAAACAGAAACTCAGTGATAAGGAAAACTACGAGATATATGGTACGACAGTATGGAAGTAAAACCGAACTTAACCTCATTATAGTAGTTGTTGATGGTCTCGCTACCTTGATATAATTATATAAATCGTTCAACTTTATTTTAAAAATTATTTTCAGAAAAGATGAAGGGTTGATACTTACTATTAATATCACTAACGATACACAAAGTAGATATTTGTACGTTTAGTAATAATATCCCGTTATATCTCATTTCTGACTATATAAGTTTATAAAAAAATATATATTTGAAATGACATGTTACGTACGTGTCGAACTACTTGTACTATTATTTCTACAAAGAAGAATTTCAATTATTTATCATATCATTAGCCAGATACACTTGTAGAATTTTACTCTAAGTACTTAACTCAGAATCTTAACTTACTATAATATTGAAAAAAAAAAAAAAAAAAAAAAAAAAAACATTGTTGTAACAATTTCGAGCTAGTTATTATAAACTGCAAAGTTCGCCCCTTCATTTGGTCAACCATAAATTTAGTGGGGGTAAACAAAAAATTAATTTTACATACTCAATAATAAGTAAAACACACAAAAAATATAATCTCACACAAAGACTACTCACGCGAGCACACACGGATCCACACACTCATAAAGGAAGATTAACTCGGTTGCGGTTATAAATAAACAATTGCAAATGTACTGTCATTATAGCAGCATATTCCTTAAATTTGACAGAAACATCATATTACAAACAAAATAGGATTGTAGAGTAAAAATTGAGAGTGAACCCTCCTATTTTTTAAGGAAGCCTCATTATTGGGATTGTTTCTTTGATGTTCGTGAAACCACTCTCAACTAGCGCATTTACCGACAAACTGGTTAGGCAATTTTTTTTTAAATTTATTTACTATTCTTTGCATCCTGTGGTAAAGAGTTCCAGAGTCTAGTAGCTGTTCTGTGAAAGAGGAAGCAAAACATTTATTGATTAAATATAACTTATGTTTATAAAGTATGGGGATGATAAGAAACTATATAAAAGGTATTGAGGGTAATCTTTTGAGAAGTGTTTTTGAGCAAGCAGATCTTGTAAAAAGCACGTCAATTTTTCGAATCAAACCATGAAATTCTATTTCTGTATTCACCGACGTGCACTTTTCTTTTAAGATTTAGTATAGTCCACCTTTTTAATTTTCATAATTTTATTACACTTCATTTGCAATCGTATTCTCTCGACTTTAGCTAACACAATGGGATAGTTTCAGAAATCGTGTAAGCCACATTTTGAGTAAGCATGAATGTACTGCGTCGGTTTAGCTTATCTATGTCTTTGCAAGAATAGAAGTTTTCGTATTATTTGATTGCTAGGATTTCTCATAACTATCAGTATACTACACGCTGTGGTTTTAATGTCTAAATAGTTATTCATAGGTATGTATGCACAGCTTAGACTTGGACAGTAGATGTTTTATATGCTGGTAAAGTCAAGGGAATACGCTTGACGACTTGAAAATCTCGGGAACCAGTGGACCACTGCGACAATATTTATAATTTTCCTAGTTTCACCAGCGAAATACGAAATAAGTTTACATTTCGTATTTTTCTTTTCATTCCGGGATTATTACATTACCAGAAAGAAATTCATTATTTCTTTCTGAGAGAATCGCAGAGCAATATTTGTTAAGAATCAACACATTCCAGCTTGGATGGCAGGGTTGTAGTCAGAAATTTTCCCCGAGTACCGCGGCAGCCTATTCGAAATAGGAAAAAACGTTGACGCCTGTTTTAAAATTATATTCCTTTCACATAAATGAGCTATGAAAACTTTCTTTAATTAAATATACGGTATTATAATTATACTTTCTTGTTTAAATGGTGAAGTTTTAGACACTAACAGCCCATGTCACATAGTTTATCTCAGTAATATCAGGATAAAACATAGGAAAATTCTAGTATATTTCATAGAAGACAAAGTATGGAACAAAAATAAAGATAGGGTCACATGAATTTTTGCGAAAATTTCTGATGACTAGTTGTAATTAGAAACGCTGTAGTAAATTTCCATCTTCAGTGACTAGACGTTCATTTATAGTTCTGCCTCGTTTCCTGCGAGTCAAAATGTTTGATGTCGCAGTAACCTAACTCTAACTAGTTCGGTCAAATCAGCAACCTCTCCTCATAATGATACGCTGTCTATAACCAAATAAGCGCTTCATATGAACACGGAAACGTTTGAAATCTACACGCAGAATTTAAGCTCACAACATTTTTGTTGACCGTACTACGCATGAACGGTCGATAATTCGCTTTGCTGTTCCAATAACATGTCAATTTTTACTGGACAAAAGCCATTTGTTTAGATAACTGAACAAGCTATACGCAGCAAAGTATATTTGTTTATTAAATTTTTACCCATTATTTCGCCGTACACAATCTTAAATAAGGTTAACTCTAACTAACGTTTTTGTATGTTGTCTAGCCTGATAATAAATTATTAGAGGTACGTCAATTTCGCGGATTCATCTGGCAGCAGCCTAGACTTGTCAGTCCTATACCCCCACTGGCCATAATCGATTATCTATTGGCTTATTACCGTACAAGCAGGTAGCAAGCGATAACACTTCGCATTATTTCCTTATTTACTACTGGCTCGTAGTAGTCAAACGCGTTTCGTAACAACCGCCAGCAAGTCACTGACATGACAATGAAGTATACATAATTGGCGTTCAACCTGACCTGGAATGTATCTGCGAAATTTACGTACCTCTATAAATTATACATCTAGTAATTTACGACTGCTTAGCACTTACTTAGTTACTAATAAATAAAGACAAGAAAAATTCGTGGGTTCACTGACCTGTAGGCTAGACCCCAATCATATATGTGTATTCAATCTGATAACAGCTGTTCATTAGCTGTTCGCAGATACAGTGATATGGGGCACGTTTAGGTATATTTTTACTATTACCTCAGAGACTTCCAGGGGATGTCAGGTAAGTCACGGGCTAGTTGCGAAAGTGACACGAACTTATAGTTGCTGGAATTCTGGCGTGTGCGTAAAAGAAATAGCGAATTATTCAGGTCCCTACTAATAAATTGAACGAAGACTGACTTACAGCTGAACCTAAATCCAGTCTACCACATTTGCGAGTGGAAACGCCTGTAATTAGACGCAGTTGAGCCGCAGACTAAACAGTAATGCAGGCGTGAAATGACGTGACGGCTCATTTAACACCGTCAAAGTTAAGGGGTGTCAAAAAGTAAGATGTCGAGCGAGCGACTGGAATTCTCAATAGTTGATAAAATAAAAACTACTCGTCATAATTCAATGGGACGTTTATGCCGAGTATGTATTATTAGTGTATACCTGTTTAGAAAACATTTGTCAGTAGTACAATCTAAACAAATGTAAAATTTACAAGGATTTTCTTTGTACTTTTACAAATCCCTGTAGAAGTAAAAAGACTTTCTTTGTAAAATCATTAGTTTATGAAGTTACAGGGGTAAACTTCGTAATACTACAAATGAATTCTTCGTATCTATATCGACAGTTCCTGAACTGTAAATTATTTTGTAAAATATGACAAAGCACTTCTTCGTAGTTGTAGGCCTACAAACTTTTGAAAATGTTGAAAATGTTCAGTGTAAAATTTATCAGTTTATAATGTTAAAAGGGTTTTGTTTGCAAAAATAAACCTTAAAAAAATGTATAGCCAACAAAAATCGTAAGCTCGCCGGAAATTACTTATGCAAAAGTACTTTTCTGGAATAAAGTGAATGCTTATATTAATTGCGTGCTTTAAAATAATTGTTACTGAACTGTACATTGAATGTATACAAATAAATAATGACTGAGCCACGCAGAAGTCACGGTGGTGTAATGGTAAAAAGCGAGTGGTCCGAAACTTAGCACCTCCCGAGATTTTTTTATTTTTTTTATTTTTCAAAATAACTTCATGTATACGTCCTTTATTCAGAAGTTATTTGATAAATAAGTTCAGTGTTATTTATGAAGTGCAATAAACATTTAAATTTATTTGTTTCCTTACTTAAGCACAGCTACAAGGCTAGTCCTTGTAATTTTACAAACATATACTTTGTATTTTATTACAAGGACAAACATTGTAGTTTTACAAGGAATCTCTTTGGCAACTGGGTTTCCAAGGATTTTCTTTGTAAAAGTACAAAAAAATTTTTTTCAGTGTACGCTTTGCTTTCGTGTAAAAATTTCGTAACGGTTGTTTAGAAAAATAAGGGTTTGAAACCACAAAATCTATAAAAAGTGAAAATGTAATTAATTATAATATTGACTTGATAACAACCAGGACTCTAAAATAACCAAATTAAAAAAAAAAACAGGTTTTGATTTTAATGTAATTTTACTATCCGAGAACCACTCGCGCAGATTTTTGGGGATGTTATTTTTCCAAATCAAAACGCGAGTATTTTTCATATTCTGTTATCATGGAGGTATGTATACTATCACATTAAAATTTATAAAAATTTAAGTTTTCCATTTTTAATGATTTTGTGGTTTCATGCTCTTATTTTTCTAAAAACTGTTTTTAGTTTTTTATTTCACAACAAAACGTACCACCACCTAGTTCTGTATAATAGACGTCCAATAATAATAGATCTACTAGACAAAAAATCACATCGAATTATTATGAGTAGTTTAGACTATTGAATATTCCAGCCGTTCGCTCAACAATCTACCCTCCATACCCTTGAAATGATTATTGGCAGCCCGAGGCTGTTGAAACCAGCTCCGTGAATGTTTGGCTAGCAATGCTGCCACCTTGTGTTGATTGGCAGTAGGTGTTTGTGCCATGTTTCTGGCCTGCGAAGCAATTTTGCTGGCGTGTGTGATCCTTCTCTACGCAGTTGCTACTCTAGGCCGGGACAACGTGCTTCGAGAATCGATCCTAACGGCGCAGTTCCCGGAATAACGGCTGGAAAATTCTTCTATGTACTTCGTAGTAAGGTTCATTCTACTACAGGCTGTAAAGATCAGTTCGGGAAGTTTGAACCAGGATAAACTTCTGCCGCTTGAGCGCTGGTGTTGGCAACAGGTGCAAACTTAACAATCACAGAGTTTTCGTGAATTTAATATAACATGAAGTTGATTGTTTAAAATCCAAAATTGGCTTGTTTCTCACTTTAAAATAACATTAAATGATTGCTCTCATCGTCAAACGTAGTAAAATTTAATTTTACAACGGTCTAGTAATTTAACAGACCCGTTAACGATAACAGCACAACTAGCGGCAGAATTTTTCTCTGTACCAAACCCTCCCATAAGAAAACACATTTTCTGTCTAACCTGTTGTAGAAGTAACGTTATTTCGTAATAATGGTGTAGGAACGATACAATAGACACGTTGCGCTGCCTCTAGGAAGAATGCAGTAACTACAGCAACAGCACAATTTTATTGAGAAAAAAGAAATTAAAGATACGTCTCAATCCCATACAATTATCAGTTCCAAATAGGTTTGCAAATATGTTATTAAAGTGTAAACATGTTTTTAAAAATTTATTTCGAAAAAAAAAAATATATCCTTATTTACTTAAAACGACTTCTAACAAATGTTTTTTAAAACATTGTAAGTTACCATTATTGAATAAATAAATATAAATAAACTCAAAGCTACTGCAATTGTTTATAGTAATGCCGAGAATACAACTAGCGTTATCATTGCAGTTTCTGCTTTTTATACGTAAAATATGCACATGCTGTCTTCTGTTGTTGTTAAACTTAGAAAAAAACTGCAAAGTCAGTACGGGTTCTCACCCTATAACATCTACGTACATTTTATTTTACTGCTGTTTTGGTGTGTGAACGATGCAAAATTTCTAGACGAATCCAACGATACCAAAAACTTCATTTTTTTATTTTATTTTCTGTAGTTACTGCCATCTTCCTAAGCAGGGCAGCGTAGGAGTACCAACACATTTGCGAAACCTCGAAATTTACCCTCATCGATACGTATTTCAATTGACTCATTCAAAAAACTTAACGTTTTGAAAAGGAAAATTTAAAACCGTTAAAAAAAAGTCATCACAAGTAGTCCAAACAACAAGGAGTTTAAAGAAACGTAAACAATCGCCATACAGTGATATAAGTATATATGTGTGTCATCTAGCGGGCATGACGTGAACCTCGTAACCTAGCTCACATCACCGACTATATAGTAATACAGACATGAAATGACGTGGCAACTCATTTGAAACGGACGAACATAGCCGCTTATTTGCTGCCCGAGTGTGTTAATACAAGCCCCGTGTCTGTTTGGGTGCTGCATGTTCAGCAGATTTCCTATTGGCCTGGGTACCGGTTAGCAGGGCATTCGCTTGCGCTGATTGGCTGTAGGCGTATCCGCCATGTTGCTGGCCAAGGAAGACATTTTGTAGGTGTGTGTGACTGAGTTCTCAATGTTATCGGCTACTCCAAATCTGTATTCCTAAATATTTTGTGCTCACATTGTGAAGTTGGAGAAGGCTTCCGTGTCCCGGCCTATAGTAATAACATAAGTGGAGATGATGGTTTATCGTAGGAAAACTTGACTCTTTCCTAGATTTCAACGCACGTTCAGCTAACCAGAAGATTGCTGGCTTTTCAACTTGTACTTGGAGCTGTTGCCCTATTTGACTGAGCCAATAAGGATCTCTATTTTGTAATATTTGATGTATTTTATCGGTCTGCAGACAGCTACGTTGTGTCATAAGTATATCACCCAATCATATTTGTTGCCACAAACTACAGCGTTTTCAAGTGTATGTTGGCACTAAACATTTTCGCGATACACCATTATCGCTATGTATAATTTGAGATGATGGTATATCGCGAAAATGTTTCGTGCCAACATACCCTTGAAAACGTTGTAGTTTCTTACAATCTATATGATTGACTAATGTACGACTGACACAACATAGCTATCTGCATACCAATAACGTGCATGAAATATTACAATAGCGGGATTCTTATTGGCTCAGTCAAATAGGGCAACAGCTCCACGTACAAGAGAAAGTCAGTAAGCATCTGGTAAGCTGAACGTGCCTTGAAATCTAGCAAACAGTAAAATATACCCGCCATAAACCATCATTAGGTATGATGGTATGTCGCAAAAACGTTTTCTGCCAACATAACCTCGAATATACTGTAGTTAATTGCAGCACATATGATTGGGTGATACGCCTGACACAACATAACTGCCTGCAGACCAATAAAAAGCATAAAATATTACAATAGCTAGGGCCCGGTAGTTTTCGCGAAAAGAATTTTGCCCCACTTTGTTTCGGTGTCTTACGTGCACACCTGCAGTTCAACTTCATGATTATTGGCAGAGTGTTTTTGTGCATAGTTATTATTCATTTGACTGTGCCAATCATTACACGGATAACTGCCACACAACCCGTCTGTGATTTGCGGGCTTAACCTCCAGACGTTGTATGTTACTGCATCCAATCACTGACCACAAAGCAGAGATGCAGATGCGCACGTAAGGTACTGAAACAAAGTGGGGCAAAAATCTTTTCGCAAAAACTACCGGGCCCTAACAATAGCAGGATTCTTATTGTCTCAGTCAAATAGGGCAACAGCTCCACGTACAAGAGAAAGCCAGTAATCATCTGGTAAGCTGAACGTGCCTTGAAATCCAGCCAACAGTCAAGTTCTCCTGCGATTAACCGTCATCTCAAATCATAGGCAAAGGTGAGTTTGCGGTCGTAATGGCTAGTTCACGTCTAAATATTCTGTGGTTCGGCGCTGCAACCTCACTGATGAATATTTCTAGAAAAGAGAGTGAGAGAGGGAGGGAGATGGTATGAGGTGGGTTTCGTATCTGGCACGGTCCAACCCCTTCTTCGCTTATCCGATGACCGGTGTGTGTATGTGTGTATGTGGAGGGCGCAGCTGTGACCCGCATGTTCAGACCCCAGGCTCCTCCAACCCCCTCCTCGTGCGCGATGTTTAGCTTGTGCGCCCAGAAGAAAGCGCGCGCTGGACTGTAAATCTTCTCCGCGCCATTTCCTTCGTCTCTGGCGGGCGGCGGCGAGCTCGTTGGCCGAGGATATTCACTGGAGCTCGTGAGCGGCCCGCAGTTTTGCCAAGGCCCTCGTAACTGCAATAAGAAAAACAAATCCTTATCCGAAAATTGCCGAAATTTTCCTCTTTCGTCAGACAGTTTATCAACGTAAAATAATGTTATAAAGAAATAACAACATAATTAAATTATGCATCTATAATAACGCATATTAAGGGCGTTCACGTGGCAATAATTCCAAATTTTATATTTGCTTGGCATAGTGTTAGTTTTATAGACGTTACTTGTGACTACATTTTCCACTTGTAGAAATTTTTTAGCGCTCATTGTTTTCCCATGGCGGCATGTCAAAGTCAGGATTTGTAAGTTACAGGAACATAGGTTTAACAAAAACCAAGTAACTTACCCGAATGAAATAATTTACACTGAAATGAGATATAATGGACACTGTGCTAAAAGATTTAAAAACACACAACAAAGTTATTTTGTCTGTTTTAAAAATTGCCACAAATGAGGTAAATTTTTCGTAATTTTCGGATTTTTTTAAAAAGTACAAAGGAATTCCATTCTGTGTTTTTAAATCTTTTAGCATAGTGTCCATTATGTCTAATTTCAGTGTAAATTATTTCATTAGAGTAAGTTACTTGGTTTTTGTTAAACCTATGTTCCTGTAACTTGCAAATTCTGACTTTGGCATGCCGCTATGGGAAAACTATGAGAGCTAAAAAATTTCTACAAGTGGAAAATGTAGTCACAAGTATCGCCTATAAAATTAACACTATGCCAAGCAAATATAAAATTTCGAATTTTTGCCACGTGAACGCCCTTAAGGCCTTGGCCGGCAGTTTTTTTGATATAGAAAAAAAATATTTTTAAATCCACATATTTTTTTTGTTGGTTTGTCACAAATATATCCAAATTTGTAGCAAATATATTTGGTAGCATTTAACCACATAGTTTTTCAGTTAATTTTAATCCGAAGTTTTACCAGTTTTATTATAAAAGCAAGTCTAATTCAAGAAAAAATTTTTCAAGTGAACTGTTCAATAATTTTGCAAAATGCTTACCTAGAATTGTGCACTGCATGACCTCTCTTAGACTTGAATTTTTTCGAAACATTCCGCTGAAGAGGTTTTGAGTTTTTTGTACCAGTGTGAAAAATACTACCTAGCTTGGCCGTAGTAAATAAAAGTATATTGAATATTTAAATGTAATAGTGACAAATAATAAACAAATATCGCATGAAGAGGATATACGAGGGCCAGAAAATTGAACCTCGAATGCAAATGTATTTACTGGGAGACCGTAGGAAGCTGCTTGATCCGTAGGACGACACGAATCAGGCTCTACACAGTATAGATGTCGGAATAGGAAGGGTGGGAATGCCCCCGAGAAAACCCACTGGCCAGCGACATAGCCGGCACGATTCCCACGTGCAAAAATCTTGGGTCAGACCGCGCCGGGGATCGAGCCCGGATCACAATGGTGGCAGGCGAGTGGTCTGACCAATCGGCCACCGCGAGCCCCTGTAACAATGATGATTAGATTTTGAACATGACAATACTGAAACGTCTCTCATCATCATTCATGATGTGTGTTGTGACGTTGGTATTAGGTAGAGGTGAACTGTAGCCATAGATTAGCCTACTTCGGCCGTTTTGGATGAAATAAACTTCTCGTTGTTTAATATGGGCGTTAACAATCTTATTATAGCTCCCAAGTTTGAATAATCGACTGTATCTAGAGCGTGTACAGGACTGAGCAATCTAGGCTACTGCCAGATGAATCCGCGAAATTGACGTACCTCTAATTATGATTAGAGATGTTGGTATATCGCGAAAAAAAAATTGTGCTAGCATACCCATGAAAACGCTGTAGTTTCTTGCAACACATGTGATTCGTTGAATTAATTCTGACACAACCAGTAACTGGCATAAAATATTACAACATCAGGATTCTTATTGGCCCAGTCAAATAAGGTAACAGCCCAGATATAAGCTGAATCTAGTAATATTCTGGTAAGCTTTACGTGTGTTGAAATCTAGAAAACTGTGAAGTTTTCCCGCGATAAACCGTCGTCACTAATTATGATACGTATGCTTGGTTGTACATCACTGCGGTCTACGAAAGTATGTCCTCATGTACTTGCTACATGGGTTGCCTACCTCTCAGCATTGGCATTACACTCCGAATTAAATTGCCTGTACCGCACTACCGGTGCGTCTGAACGTGTTCGCACACGCAAACCTTTTTGGTTCCTTACATCGGTGATATATTCATAACAACGGAGGCAACTAAGTGGTTCAAACACATGGGATCCTATGGTGTTCACACTGTAGCCTCTACATGATGGTTTATCGCGTAACATGTTTTGTGTCAACATACCCTCGAAAACGCTTTAGTTAATTGCAACCAATATCATTGAGTAATGTACGTCTGTCACAGCGTAGCTGTCTGCAGACCAATAGCAAGGATAAAATATTACAATGGTGGGATTTTTATTGGCTCAGTCAAATAGGACATCTCCACGTGCAAGCGAAATACGGTAGTAATCTTCTGGTAAGCTGAACGTGCGCTGAAACACAGCAAACAGTAAGGTTTTACAGCCATAAACAGTCGTCTCTAATCATAGTGCAGCTGAACGGAATCCGGAAGACGAACGTTCAATTTCCAGTAGATGTTGATTGATAGCTACTTCATATGTTCGTCAACACAACCTTCACTTTGAATTGTAAACCACTACTGTAGACTAATAGAAGTGTGGTATCTGTACTCATTATTCTTGATTTGAGTCTGGCTACTTGTACACGCAAGCTTCTCTGAGATTTACAATCCATAGATAGAGACCGGAAAAATTCGCGGGTTCACTGACCGTTAGGCTAGCTTTCAAGAATATCTGTGTATTCCAGCAGACAACAGCTCCTCGTTGGCTGCTCGCTGACACAGTAAAATAGGCCCGCATTGAGTTACATTGTTATTATTGGCTCATTGACATCAAGGCGGTGTTAAATAAGTAGCGCCCGGTAGTTTTCGCGAAGAGTTTTTTGCAGCACTTTGTTTCAATGCCTTACGTGCGCACCTGCAGTTCTGCTATGTGGCCAGTGATTGGATGCCGTAACACCCAGCGTGTGGAGGTTAAACCCGCAAATCACAGACGTGTTGTGTCACAGTAAACTATGTACTGACTGGCACAGTCGAATGAATAACAACTTTGCACTCTGAAAATATTCATGATGTTCAGGTGCAGGTGTACACGTAATACACTGAAACAAAGTGGGGCAAAAATCTTTTCGCAAAAAATACCGGGGCCTAAAAATAAGACAACGGCCAATTATGAAAGAAGCATGAACATAGAGTTCCTGCAATTCTAGCTTGTGCTTGAACGAAAACGCGAATTTTTCCGGTCTCTATCCATCGAACATGTTAGCGTATCTCAGAATTAAAATTTAAGCATGATAACGCAACTGTGTTTATGATACACTACTATACTTAACTTAAAAAGCAGCATAAAGAAAAATTGATGGCTCAGTTAAAAAAAAAAAAAAAAGAAATCAGAAAATTGCGTTTTTTAGTTCAGCTCACCAACGCATAGACAAAAGTTCATTCTTCTCAGTTGAAATGAAAAACAACACGTATATTCACTTGTTTTGTTTTGGTTTATTAAAATTCAAAAGGAACACACTTTCGTTGATATTTGTAGACAGAAATGTACTTTCCATGTGTGAATTATTGACCGTCACTTCTGTTACACTCTGTATGTCGAACCAATCAAAATATTGACGCACTCTTTGCTTTGGATTGATGCTTTTGTAAATATCCCAAATACAATTAAAATATATTTTCCGAATTCGGCCCCAAAGAGGTTAAAAAGAGGGTAAAATGTGTTTTCGATTGACAATCGATGCATACTGATCCCACTGATTTTTATATAGCGAAGTGATTTTTGTTTAAGATTGATGCTTACTCAAATATCTGACAAGCAATTTCACTAATTCTCGGAATTTCCCACCTAAGGGGGTGGAAAGAAGTTAAAAGTAATGAAATGTGTGTTTAATTAATCGTAATAACCCAACGGGTTATTATCGTGTTTTTCACGTCCAAGAGACACCAGCCAAGCAGTCTAAAATGTGATACAAGGGTATTTCAAAATTCAGTCTATTAGGTGGTGAGAAGCCCTGAAATGTGTTTTAGATACATCTTCGATATATATCGAACCCATCGAGATATTGAGTTTATTTTTGCTTGAGGATGATGATTACATAAATGGCCGCAAGAAGGTTTTAAGATTTTTCAAAATTCGAACTCTCAGTAGAATACAGGAGTGATATGTGATTTTTAATGAATGATTAATTTTGCTTTGACTGATTGAACTATTGTGTTATTTCACTTCACTTGGATACTTGAACAAATATATTAAAGGTGTGAAATTAAGATTTTTCGAAATTCGGCACATAAAGGGGTGAAAAGGCATAACATTTGTTTTCTACCAGCCGATGGTACTTATCCAAATACTATAGATATTGACGTGTTGTTCGCGTCAGAATGATGCTTATGTAAGTACCTAAAAAAAGTAATGCATTTCTTTATTTTATAAGATAACTGAATTATTTTGAATAAAACTTAGTTTGTAAACCTTAAGGGCAGACCGTCCGAAAAGTAAGTACGACCAGCGAGAAATAATTATACAGGAGTTTCATTTTACAGTTATACGGAGGCGTTTTGTTTGTGTATGCTCTAAGAGCTCAGGAAGTTAAAGTTTTATTTTTAAAATAATTTCCATTAATAACTTCAACATTATGTAGTGTAGTTGTTTGTAGCTCAGGAGAAATCCGTATTAATACAACGCAAACTACGTATTTCATTATTTTACCCTCTTACAATAAAGAGTCTGTAATTACCTCACAACGTCAACATTGCTGTGACTATAAATAATGTCCAGCCGAAGTCGCTTTTAGTGAAAGGGACAAACTTAAGACTGCTTTTCGCGTGGACAGCTATAGATACTTGTCCTAGTGCTGAGCTAACTCAACAAGCAGATTTGTCATTCTAACACTTGATGACTGAACTACCTATCCTATGTACAAAGAGGTTTTTCAATTAAAGAAAATATTATCTGCTATGAGTAACACAGGAGATCAAAGCCGCGGGCGCACTGCTATGGTATAAATACACAAACAATTTGATATGTATGCCGTGAACTAAACTACGGCAGGCGAAAACACTTAAAACTCGTATTATAATGAGAAAATATTTATGTCAAAGTATGTATTATTATTTGGGTGAAAATGAAAAGTGCGATTGATTTTTTTCACAATAGATTAAGTCATGAGACATGAATACTTTACTACTGTAGTATCTGAGATTAAATATTTGGGATTAACATTAATTAATTTTTACTTTAGTATTACAATAAATTCTTAGAAAAACTATTTTTTTAATTAAGTATCCTCCAGACATTACGCGTGTCTGCTTTACTTACATTTGAGACACAGATTCAAAGACAAACTAATTTCAAGTGTAACTAATGTTCCAAATTTATGTAGGTCTATGCGATATTGTTCTTCCTTTGTTAATCGTTTAAAATAATGATAGTAACCACGTTTCAGCTTTCCTTTTTACACTCTGTGGACACAATGCACTTTCATCCGTCCCCAACCCAATTATCTAGGAAACTACGAAATCTTAGTTTGCGAACTTAAGTAATAAATTACCTACTTCAAATGAGAAAACTTTTCGCTAAGTCCACAGATTACATCAGCGCCTTAGTCTTCCAGGTTTGATAACTGAAAACATAAAGTGAATGTAGAACTGCAACGAGCTGCTAATTAATACGAATTATTCCTGAATTTATGTTCTGACCATGCAGACGATCACACTTAGAAATAAGTATTATTATATTATAAAAACTAGCGACTAAGAGAATGAACGCTGTCTGACGTCAACTTAAATTTGCTATTAGATGGACAGGTCTTCCCGAGACAGGTGTCTCATATTTATTAATGTTCGGTCTGTAAAGCTTTGAACAGTAACAAAATATATAACTTTTAGCTGAGTCACAGAATATATAGGAATACAGAAGTGAAATAGCCTATAGGATAGCAAACTCAGTCACACACGCCAGCAAAATGGCTTCCCTGGCCGGCAATACGGCGGATACGCCTACGGCCAATCAGCGTAAGGCAGCTACCCTGCCAGCCAGTAGCCAGGCTATTAGGAAACCTGCCGTAACATGCAGGAGCCAAACAGACATGGGGTTGGTATTAACAAACTCGGGCAGTCAGTAAGCGGCGATGTTCCCTCGTATCAAAAGACCCGCCACGTCAATTCACGCCTGTGTTACTATTTATTCTGTGGCTGAGTGCGGCAATTAGAATGCCCTATTTTGCTCCAACTTGCATGTTTCTGCGTGTGATGATATATAAAGCCGCTATTTTGTCATGAAAAAATCTTTGAAAAATTTTGTTTCAAATGCATTTCGTGCACATCATCAGCTCAGCTTCGTGATTATTTGCAGTGTGTCTTTGTTCAGACACTTTGCTCATTTGACTGTACCAATCAAAATAATGCTATTGAGACATTATACGTCTGTGATTAGCCAGTATAACCCAAATACAAGTGACGTTTAACACTCACCATTAATGTACATGCATTGAAACCAATTGATAGGGCTAGGAATATTTCACGAGTTCAACGACTAACATGCTAGAATCCATTATCCTCTGTATACCGAAGTCCTACCATTTGTCCATTACCTGCTACTCATCCAGACAGTCAGACAGCAGACATTGAACGAATAGACGGGGCTTAAGTATGCATAGGACATTGGATTCTAGCATGCAGGTCGTTGAACTAGGGAATGTTTCTTAGCCCTACCCATTGGGGACCTGAATTCCAAACTACTCTAACTCCAAAATCTAAGAATTAGTAAATAAGATAATATATTCATTGTGTTAATTTATTTCTATCCAAAGTGTGTTACTAGTCTCAGTCAAATTATTGTATTTTTATTAGTAACTAATTCAAGATAGACATAAATGCACACGAAAAATATATGACCTTTTATTAACATTTCTTACAGTTTGGAGTTAGCATTGTTTATGGAATTACGGTTCCAAATTGTTGTGAAAATCTATTCACCTCAAAACAGTGTCTCTAATGATATAACATGTTTGGAGCCTCGGGATTTCGCGGGTTCAAAGACCTGCCGGCTGGACTCCGCAGTCCTGTGTACACTCTGTTTTCAGTTACTTGTATGTAGACTGCTGCTCCAGTAAGTGGCCATTTATACACAAACGCGCCGTAGACGAGTGACATTGGCATATCTATGGGGACCCTGCATTTTCACGGTAAGATTTCTGGCATCAGTTTGTTTCAAAGCCTTGTGTCCAAATTTGCATCTCTACTTCGTGGTTATTGCCAAGCGTTTTTTTTTTCAAGTGACGTCTTTCACTGACTGTGAAAATCGTAGTGAGGATACTGCAGCACCACACGTCTGTGATTTGCGGGTAGAATCCCAAAACATGCGAGAGTTAAAACAACCATCCACTGACTATGAATCAGAACTATAGACGTGCACATAGGGCAATCAGTGGCGTATTTGGAACGTATTTAAGGGAGGGGCACGCAATAATAATAATAATAATTTGGGTTATAATATTCACTGTTACCCCATATTAGGTCGCGGGGTCCGGGGGTTCTCCCCCGGAAAATTTGGGTTTCGAGAGTGCAAACTGATGCTGTTTAAGCAGTTTGAAAAACTAAATAATGAATACATAGTTGGCTAAAAGTTCAGTTTTTAACAATGTTTGTTGTAAAATTCCTTGCAGGATTTTGTAAATTTATTTTCATATTTTCGATCCATGTGGTTTTAAAATTCACCATACCATGTTCGTATCTTACTTTCGTATGCAATGCGACCTCTTTCAACACTGCAAAACTTATTTCAGGCAGCTTTTCAGTGACTGTTTAGCATTGCTGAACAATAAACTTCTTGAACAGAAAATGAAACCGTAGCTCGTTTTCGTTTCTTGGATTTATTTACTTAAATATTTCGCATTTCTTACATTGCTGAATTTAATTATATTAGCTAACGTTCTTGAAAATAGTTACAAGTTTTTGTTAACACAGGCAGCAAGACAAATAAATCTATGTTAAAATAACTCAATTAAGTCATTGAAAAGTTATTTTAAAGCACACAACAAATTACCGGTAAATTTTAAGTAAACAAGCATGTTTTTTTGTTATTAACAGCTGATCATTTACATAGATTTATTATAAATATAAATAAACTACGATTACTTATACTGTTAGCAGAATTATTTTCGTAGTTTCTTAATTTATGCATCTAAACGAAAAGAGCTACAAGCTTTATTTGAGAAATGTATTTTATAATTGGTCAAGGGTCATCATTATTCATGAAAACAAAATCTTTCGGAAGAATGATGTTATCTTCGTTCATTTTAATTTAATTTAATTTCGAATTTATTCATGGCGCAGTTAAGGCGTTATCGTCTTTTCTTCCACTGCACCATATACATAAACATTATATAAGTCTTACTGGATAAAATACATTTTACACAATAATTACCTACAAAACAATAAATCAAGCACAACACATGCACTTTTATGTAAAAATAGTACCCATTAGATTTAATAATGATTATAATTATTACATACTTTACACACATATATAATTACAATTAGGTAATACTTAGATTTAATTATGATTTTATTTTATACATTTATGACGGGTCGGGTCATGTCACACATATCATATACATACTACTTTGATTCACATTTGCTTAGGAAAATCATTAGTGAACTACCATCACAACAATGCTATAAATTAAAAGTATAAAATGGAGTATTAACAGTAATAATGTAAAATAATAAACTTGATAAAAGGTAACAATAGGTAACAACAATTTAATAATTAACATACGAATGTACTAACATGTCCCTTGTCCTGGAACACGGCGGGTGGTCATGACTCACACTATACGTAGCAGCAATTTTAAGGGTTCTTGCATTCCAGTCTTCCAGTCTTTCTTCTTACACTGTGTAAGTTTTACTGCAGTGAATACTTTGTTCTTCTTTCCAGCAAAAGCAAATACAGCAAATACACCAGCTATTATATATGCGAGTTCAAACAAGCACAGAATCATATTTTTTTGCCAAAATATTGGCGGAAATTGTGTTGTGGGCGGGAAGGGGGAGGGGAGGCACGTGCCCTCTGTGCCCTCCCCTTAAATACGCCCCTGGGCATTGAAACAAACTGGGGAAAAATTCTTGTCGCGAGAAGTTCGTGGCACAAATAATCAAGCTCCGAGCAAACGTCCACTACTTTTTTGCTGCACTCACGAACGAAAGACAGCATACGAATATACGGGTTTTGATTGTGCAGAAGACAATGGATTCTAACATGCAGGCCAGACAACTCACGAAACTTGCCTTTCCCTACCAACTGGTTATCCTATTGCTTGTTAGTAAAGGATTTTATTTGCGGTAACGTGAGCGCTATTAAGCATTGTCAAGAATAATACTAGAAAAAAAAAACATTTTATAAAAACTTAGCCTTTAATTTTTCAGTTCGGGCAATATTTATAATATATGTTTTGAGCAAGTGATTTTTGGTGAAAATAACTCTGTACCACTTTGTGTCAAGGCCTTACGTGAATATCTGCAGCTTTACTTCGTGGTTATTGGCAAAGTGTTTTATGTAGGGGCGTTCCTTATTTGACTGTACCAATCAGAACAATTATGCTACAACACCACACATCTGTTATTGGCGGTTAGTACATCAAGGTGTTGAAGAGTTGTAAACATCCAATCATTAACAGTGAAGCAGAGCTGCACTTGAGCAATAAAGGCTTCGATACAAAGTCATGCAGAATTCTTTTCACCAAAAATCACTAGCTCAATCAATGTACAGGGAAGTGTCTGAATAAACGGGTCTTGGGTGTTTTAATATTAGCTTGTGCTCAAAAAAAAAACGCTAATTTTTCAGAGCCGCAGCTGTGACAGGAAAGTACCACGCTATCAGACAAGTCGTACAAATAACGTGTTTGATGAGCTTAAAACAAAAATACAGGTTTAATTACTGTTAGTCTCTTTACAGCAATATGAGTTACTATAATACGCTACACGCGAAATAATATTGTTTTTATATTTCGCAGCCAGACTATTTTCTTACGCTTACAATAAACATTTGTTTGGGCACACTTACGTTGACTGAATAGTATGAAAGCATTTGATGCTGGTTGAAGTGTGTGTTCACATACACACACACACACACACATATATATATATATATATATATATATATATATATATATATATATATATATATATACATATATATACACATTAAAATTACATATGAAAAAAAAAACGTTGGCACTGTTAGGTAGAATTACTTCCTCACATAGTTACAAAATTTTAACTAGACTACTTACGAGTTTCAAATGAAATTGCTATCGTGGCTACTTGAGTACACGTCAAATAGGCGAAGAACGAATCCTCCAGTTACACACCTTCAGTAATGGGAAAATACTCTAAACGGTTGAGTCGTAGAGACTATTAAAATTCGCTGGTTCACAGACCTGAGGCTAGCGTCCAAGGATATATGTATACTAAAGCAGACAGCAGCTACTCATTAGCTGCTTTCTGATATTATATTGACACCACGTGATTGGCTCTGCATTTTTTACCTCATTTATCACTGACTCAGCGCCCTCCAGTAGATGTCAAATAGGTCAAGCGCCAACTACGACAAATGCACGAATTTAAAGATCTTGCATTTCTATCGTGCGTCCAGAAGAAAACGCGAATTTTTCTGGTTCGTATTGATGAGAGCGAGTGAGCGAATTTGATCAGCGCTTACATGAGTATGGAGCAGCACCGGAATCAATGGGCGGCGGAAACGGGAGACCCCCGAAAAAAATCACCGATCAGCGGCATCGTCCGGCACGATTCCCACATGCGAAAATCCGGGGACCGGCCCCGCCGAGAATCGAACCCGGATCACCTTGGTGGGAGGCGAATGGTCTGACCATTCGACCATCGCGCTCTCTCCTCTCTCACTCGTTCTGTCTCTGTCTCCGTGAACGACAGTTGAGGCCGGTAACGTGCTGCTGCATCGAGTCTCGAAATTGTCGGTTCGCTGACCACATGACCACGGGCGGCTAGTTTTAGCAGTCCCTGGCAGGCGACACCGGCCGAGATTTCCGACAGGGCATGTTCGGGGCAGAAGTACGCAAGGGTAGGGGGCGTTCTGGGGCCGCATGATTGCGGCCAAAGGTCAGCCCCGTGTCAGGTCTTTGACGTCGACCGGCCCATTAGTCGGCGAACAGGAGGAGGCAGACGTGTTTCTTGCCGCCGACCCGGCCCGCATATTGATAATATGTTAATATGCGGCCGCACACTGACCACTACCCCACCTAGCCCATCCCACCTCCCTGGCCACTGACTTGCTCCTCCGAAGAGCTGCAGGTCGTTATATTGGCAGCGCCGGACCTTCGCTGCACGTCCACAAAACCCCATTATCCTGCTCCTCTGTCGGTGGAACTTGGAGGATGCACGAGCGTTCTGTCGCAACTAATTTCCAATTCGCAGCAGCCAAACGCCACATATCAGACAAGCCACACATAGTAGCACTGTAGACAATATATTAATAATTTACAAAATTACATACTTTAGTTTTAAATTGCCGAAGTTATTGCTAGTAAATATACAAATGCGGCAACATTTACGTAACATTGCATTAAGACACTATTTCAGTATTTTAAAAGCAATATTTCTGTAATTCTACATAATATGTTTGTACTTTTGCTGAAAAAATGTTCGGAAACAGAAATTAGAAAAGTACCGATTGTTTAAAAAAAATAATTACATTCTCTTGAAAGTGTCTAAAATATTGTTAATTTACTAACACAATTAAATATGTTTCGAAATGTGAAACATTCTTCTTCTTTTACCAGCCAAAGAAAATTCAAACAGCTATATTTTAACAAGCATTTGTTCTTAAAATAACCCAAATTTACACTTTAAATTCACGTTAAGCATATAGCCCAAAAGTGCTCCAGCAAAAATTGGAATGAACATAGGTAGACGAGTTTGGCATTCAGGATACAAATCTTAACAGGACTATTTCAAGCAATACATTACGCACCAAATATTGAATTAGCATTTAATAGAGTCAGACACATTTGTCGAGACGTAAATAATGGATGGTTAATACGAACCTTACATGCGAACGGCGCATCAATATTTTTTGTATGTATTTATTTACACATCGGTAGTTAGGTACCTCAAGAAATAAAAAAAAAACTGAAAAGGATTCCGATTTATTCTCCACGAAAGCGAAACTTCTAAGTTAGTATCTATTTTATTAATTTAAACCAGCCTAGTCCATTAACGTACGGTAAAAAAATTTTGTCCCTTAACGCAGTCATATATTTTTCTCTTCTGTTATTGCAATATAAGATATTTTACCACTGCGACTTACGAGCCCTGTTTCTGTATATTCAAAACACATACAGTAACCAGTTATGTAATTAAAACGAACCATAACCAGCCAATATCACACAGGGACAAGGGCGCCCAAATAGGAGGGGGGGGGCTGGCAGGGAGGGTTTGTCCCCCCCATAACAGGTAATCCACAATGGGTTTAGTTTCGTTTTTTAATTAAACATATAGCAAACTATTTGCAGCTTGATAAGATTCGTAATCAACGCGGTTTCATGTGTCGAAATAAGCCAGTGGCTACAAAATTTATACACAGGATATATCCGTTCCTGTTCACATAAACATATACTATGACCTTGCCCCCCTTCTTACAATCTATGACATGGGCGCCCTTGCATAGGGATGGATGTTGTAAGAATTAGTGGTAGCTTCTATCGTTGTACAGTAACGAGAGATCTGGAAAAATTCGCGTTTTCTAACGAACGCAAGCGCGTCACTTTAGCAATTGGTTTCTGACTCATTTGTAGAGACCTGAAAAATTCGCGTTTTGGTATTCGAAAACTTCTGTAGGGCTGTGAACCAATAAAAAAGAAACAACTAAATGTAGGCCAAATCACGTGATAACACTATGTCAGCGAGCAGCCAATGAGAGCTACTTTCTGCTTGAGTGCATGATATGATCTTGAACACCAACCTACCGGTAAGAGAACTCATGAATGTTCCCGGTCTTTAACAGTAACAAAGCCGTCTCTTTGTAGTAGACGGCAGTTACATTCGATCTGGCAACCATGCCAAGAACAGTTGCTTAAATATTGCTTTAAACTCTTCAACGTCAATGCTACTCCCTGATTCGTTTGTCTGTCCTACACACTATAGCGAATCACAGGATGACACTGCTGGAGGTGAAGAGATAAAAATATTACACTTGTTGATACGGTTGACACAACGAATGTCGTGGCTTTCTGCTAAACGAACATGACTGTACTGATCAATAATTTCCTATTTTGCAATATGACGCACGTGCATGTTTATTCTGACGATAAAGTATGATATAAGAGTGAGTGGTAGTCACCATATTGGATTTTTGTATTTTGTGTCATAAATTTTTTTTCTCGGTAAATTTTTTAAACTTTAATCTAACTACAGAATAGAATACAGACTATTTTAGACACCGTAAATATCATTTTGCCGTTACTATTGTTACAGATCTAATTTCAGCAAGAAAATTCTTATTACTTTTTTTAACTGCAGTTCGATACGCTACAACAGTAAAGACATATAAAGATTAATGGTGTATAAAAATCTATCAACATGTTTACTATTCCATAATTAGGTTAAAGTTCAAAAAATTTACCGAGAAGAAAAGTTATTTCACAAATTACAAAAATTCAAGATAGTGATTATCTCTCATTCGCTATATTAGACTATTTTATATTTCACTTTGATGAAAATCTGTGAAGACAATTATGAAATTTGCTATTTTGTACCGCAAATTCTATTACATTGCGCCGACTAAGAACGGCAGTTGATCTTTCAACGTGTATTTAAGCCACAATCGGTCCCGAAAAGTTTTAAATATATTTTTAATTCGTTTGACTGATTTCAGCCGAGACATGTAACAAAACTTCAACTGCCATGCCTGTTGTGTAGCGCCAGTTAAATATAATTTACGTTGTAGTGACATATACCTCATTTTTCTCACCGGAGTTTCATAAAAGTGAAAAATAAAATAGTTCAAAATGGCTACTAAACCCAGGCTTTTAAGGAGTTAATTTCCGTCCTTGTGTCGTGAATACTACGCATTAAATCACGAAGGTCGCATGTTATAACCAGTATTCTGCATTCAGCTTCCAACGAAACTGGAATTTCCTCGCGATGTACCGTTGAACTCGTGAATATCGAATTTCATTAAAAGCGGTTTAGCGAGAGGACGGGATATTGTAAGGACATAACACGCGTAAACAGGAAGGGTGGGTGGGAGGGTGGTTGAAGTGGTCTTACGAGGCCAATAACAAAGAGCCTGTAGGAGTGGAATATCTAGCGGTGGTGTGCTGGGGTAAGAAGGGATGTGTGGAGAGAATGCCTCTTCGCAGTCGGCTATTGTCGGAGAACAATGGTTAGTGATAGTGGAAAATCGCAAGTATCTTACGTTCCAGCGTATTTTGTAAAGCAGTGTAGAAGCTTGCGCCTTTTATGATTGGAGGATAAGAACTATCACAAATATTCAGTAGCGACGTACAAGCGTTGTCATTAGCCTAGTCCACGGCCTTAGAAGAACAGGTCTGGACACTCCCCTGAATACTCGATTCCCTTGTTAGTCAACTTTCTGGCGGAAAAAGTAGGATAATGAGATCACTAGAGACGGGAAAAATTCGCAGGTTCACTGACCTGTAGGCTAGACTCCGAGAACACCTGTCTATTAAAGCAGACATTATCTGCTCACTGGCTGCTGGATGACGCAGTGATATGGTCCTGTATATATAGTTGCTTCTGTACTATTGGCTAAGCGACTTCCAGGAAGCGTCAAATAAGTCAAGGGCGAATTGCGAAAGTGGCACGAGCTTACAGTTGCTGGAATTATAGTTTGGGGCCAAAAGAAACCGCAAATTTGTCATATCTCTAGAAATCACCTTCCTGTCTGTGTGTCTGCATAGGTATGTGTGTGTGTCCATGTGTGTGTCCCCCTAAAGGCTTTTGAACCAGTGGACTGAATTTCATCAAAATGTGTGCACATATAGTACTTTGTCATCTCACTAGACTTTTATATATTTCGTTTACGCCCTGTTAATATCTTCAAAATGGCGGCTATTTTAACAATTTTAGATAAATCTAGATATCCACCGAAACGTACTTTAGAATTTCATCAAACTTGGTACACATGTACTACACACAAAGCTGACTTTAATATTGTGTATTTCGTTCATACAGTGTTCGTATTTTCAAAATGGAAGTCATTTTTATATTTTAGCATAGTATCCTATATCGTATTTACTCATACTTGGTACTCGTATACTGCATACAGAGCTGACTCGACTTTTGTATACTTTGCTCATCATGTATTATTTTTTTTTTCAAAATGATGGACATATTTATATTCTTAGCGTAGTATTTTATATCGCAGGAAATATTTTGTCAGAATTTTACCAAATTTGGTACACATGTACTACAGCTGACTTGACTTTTGTGTATTACGTTCATTTTGTGTTTACATTTGCGAAATGGTGACCAATTTTATATTTTTATCATACCTAGTATAACATAACATAGGATACATATTTTTAGAACTTCACCATACTTGGTACACATATATATAGGGCCCGGTAGTTTTCGCGAAAATATTTTTGCCCCACTTTGTTTCAGTGCCTTACGCGTACACCTGCACCTCCAACTCATGGTCATTGACAGAGTGTTTCTGTGCAGAGTCTTTATTCATTAGACTGTGCCAATCAGTACACGGATAACTGCCACACATCACGTCTGTGATTTGCGGGTTTAACCTCCACACGCTGTATGTTACGGCATCCAATCACGACCACAAAGCAGAGATGCAGGTGCGCACGTAAGGCACTTAAACAGAGAGATGCAAAATTAATTTCGCAAAAACTACCGGGCCCTAGATATAACAAACAAAGCTGATTTGAATATTCTGTATTTCGTTCATCCTGTGTTCATGTTTTCAAAATGGTTGCCATCTTTATATTTTTTGCGTAGCATTACATATCTTACTAGGATTTATTTTTTCAGAACGTCATCTAACTGTCTACAAAGCTTACTTGACATGTATATTCCGTTCATCCCGTGATCATATTATAAAAATGGCGGTCATTTTCATGTTTTTATCATAGTAATACATATCCTAGGAAATACTTTTCTGAATTTTATCAAGCTTGGTACATTTATACTGCCTAAAATTTTGATTAGACTTTTGTGTATTTCATTCATTTCGTGTTTATAACGTCGTAATGGTAGCCATTTTTATATTTTTTTCGTAATATGACATAGTTGATGAAATATTTCCAGGACTTTCATTAAACATAGTATACATGCTACGTATAGGGCTGACTTGATTTGTGCATATCTCGCTCATCCTTTTGTAATATTTTGAAAATTACGGCTATTTTTTACCTTAGTGATGGCAAGCCATCTCAGAAAATGGTTTTTCCTCAATTTCATTAAACTGTGTACTTGTATATTACTTTGTAAGCTGTCTTATATTTATTATATTTCGTGTATGTCTACATCAATATTATTTAATAGTATTCCCAAATTACGTAAACGATTTTAACTTTCAGGGTCAATTTGCTCCCACTTTGATGAAAGTAGGCTTATCAGTTATGGCGGTAACTTCTTGTTGATTAATGTAGTTGATGTTATTGCCGCTGGTTTTTGAGCCCGCTGACGCCACTTATTGTCAAGTCAGGTTTGAGCTAGTGAACAAAAATTCAAGTTGGCGAGCACTTTTGGAGTTGCGATGTTGAATGTATTGTATATATGTATATGTATGTATATATATATATATATATATATATATATATATATATAACTTTCTTTTATTTATACATCAAATTTTTGTGAATGAGTAAAAATGTTATGATAAAATATTTGTAATTTTTATTTACTTACATTGTTCAGGAAAATCAATTATTGTGAGTATTAAATGTAATCTTATACGCTTTATTTTCGATGTTGTCGGTAGTTGTAATACTTTACTGAGGTTAAATATGATTAATGGTTTGATTTAGTACGGGAACAATATTATTGATATTTCTAAAATGTTAGGACGTACAAAGAAAAGTACTACAAGTCAGGAGTCACGTTAAAGGAAAACTGCTTGTAATGCATTTAACGGAAAAAGGAAGAGCAGGTTACAAACGATACACACAGTCGAAGTAATTCATTAAGGAGACTTAATTTAATAACATGTTTTGATCAATGGCATTATTCTTAACCGATTTAAACATATTGAAATGAAGTATGCTCTTGAGATATAAAACATTTTTAACCACCCTCATCGACCCCGAGTAAACCATTTTTAGGCTGACTACGCATGAACAATTAAAAAAAAAATAACGTATTGCATGATGGTACAGCCAATGTAGGAATATGCTGCAGTTTAGTGGGATATGTACGTGGCAGCTGAGGTGCAGGAACTGTTAAATGTGCGAAGAAGAACAGCGATATTGGTGAAGTTTAGATAGAGAAGGTGGGGGCAGGATCGAGAGGGGAAGGGAATTATAGGCCATCCGTATCGATTGCTCTCTGAGCCATTAAGACTATTAATAAACTATTAAACTATAACGGAAACATGATGGAGTACGCTGAAGGAAAGAAGGAGAGTTGAAAAACTGATCCCGATGCACTAAGCTGTGAAAGAAGAGGGAGGGTGGGAAGGATTAGATTGTCGACAAACATTTTAATTTATAAAATGATTTTGCTGCCTACAACCATAACGCAAATTTTATTATTAAGAGATTTATTAATCAGAAACACAACATTATTGACGAAATCTTTAATACTGCATTTAAACTTCAACTAATCCGTTTGTACAAAGTTAGCCAAGTGACTGTCAATTCTGTTTTCGCCTTAGGTTACGGAAACTTAAGTTATTGTAACTTATCGATAGAGTTGTACTATTCTATTGTATTGAATTGGATTATGATGAACAAACTAGACGTATTATAGACTGAAACAAATCCTGTAGATTTTAACATTTTGTAAACACAGTCTAGGAGTAATTGATGACCATCCATATTGGAGACAATTTGGTACTTTTTTGACAAACTGTTTTTCTAAAATATATTAGGTTGTACACAGTATCTTATCCTGGCTGAAATGTCAGGATATTTCTAGCTTAATTATCGTCTTTCGTGTTAGTAGAGTATTGTTTTTTGTGAAAATTACTGGTATTCTGTTAAAATATTTCTTGTTAGTCAATAAACAAAATTTACGAAGCAATATACAGTAAGACGAAAAATCGATAGATAATCTGCAGCAAACATTAACACAACCTAAAATAAATATAAGCCATAAATATTTTCTGGATGAGAACCAGATGCCCATACAACAGTGGAAAGCATTACGTACTAGAGTGCTGGAACGTTTTTAAAATGACAAATGCTATAAATTTATGTGCAGACACTGCATGAATTTACTTGAAGTATCAACCTATTACTTCACTACATAGTCATTACAAACTTGTGTAATTTCTTGTTTTTGGTATTTTTTACTTCAACTATGTTTTTTTTTTTCAAAAGTCCATTGAGAAGTTATGGCCAAGTTGTGTGTAGAGGCCATAATGCAAACTTCTGCAGCGCAAGTATTTTAATGAAAAAATAATAACATTTATTTTATTCAGACATACAGCAAAACTAATTGTGTACTTACAGTTTTCTGATGTTTCTGTACGTAAAGTGAGCAGCAACTGCCTCGATGTGTCTAGACTGAGGCCAAACGGGAGTGTGCATCTATTAATTTGTAATACGGCAGCTAATTAACGACAACAATTAGAACAGTCCCCACATTACATAGGTTTATGTTGGCACCCGTAACTGCGAATCGCCCAAATAGAGATTAGAAGCACAGCTTACCTAACAATGCTGATCACTGCCCAAATAAACATGTTATTTCTTAAAGACCCCAATAAACAGCAGGGTTTTATCACCTCCAATTGTGCAGAATTGCATGTATGTGCATTGTCCTGTATTTGAATAGTAACCTAACAGCATATTGAAACACACATTTTTGAAGCGGAACTGCTACTTTCCAGGTGGGGCTGCTGATAGTCGGAGCTGTACACACTTGATGAACGCGCCGTAGACCAACGACCATGAAATATTTGCCGGCTACTAGATCTGTTGTGGCCACTCAGTAGTAAGAGGCACCTGCACATCAGCGTGTCAGCGGCTGTAGAGTCAACCAGTGCACAACCCTGTATAGCTCTTGGCAACAGCTGCCCTACCTGGCAACAACCCTCAAGCCGCCACTGTATAATGCATTCCAAGATAACTATCCAATTTTTCAATATTATTACAATTGTTTATAACGAAGATGTAAACGTATAGAAATTATAGCAAGAGATGTTGTTATATCGCGAAAATGTTTTGGGCCAACATACAATCGAAAACACAGTAGTTTCTTGCAACATATATGCTTGGTGAAGTGCGTCTGACACAACGTAGCTGTCTGCCGACTAACAAAAGGCATCACATATTACAAGAGCCAGATTCTCATTGGCTCAGTCAAATAGAGAAACATCTCCACGTTCAAGAGAAAGCCAATATTAATCTTATAGGCTGAACGTGTGTAGGAATCCAGCAGCAAACAGTCACGTTTTCCCGCCGTTATGATAGCACACTGAACATTCGTTTTTTTGAGCAGAACATTTTTAAAAAAATATTTCACTGAAAACTTGTCGGTATGTCAATGATGATTAGTGTTAAAAACAATTATTTAACATACTGATATTTTACAAAAATTACCATTAATATTAAATGCGACTGTTTGAATTTTAGTATTACTCCTGAACACTTACTGAGATATCCATCGGTAAGAATCTATGCAAACCTGTTTAGCAGTACTTTTAATTTAGGAACTATATAAATTTGCCACCAGTTTGGAAATATTCACAATCAGACTGCATTAATGATCTGCATAAAACTACAATAGAATCAATTAATTCACACATACAGATATTAAATAATTGTCAAATTATTTAATATTTGAGAGTACAACTCTTTACTAAGTAGAAAATGCTGCTGACGCATTGTCTTCAGAAAGTATTTTATATTGTTACCAAACAGACTTATAAGGAATGCAACAGTACCTATGTTCTAGGAGAAACACAAAATATCCATCTAGCAAATTATTTTTTAATGTTATGATATATTAATTTATTCCTAACTGGCCAAAAACAATTCTTGACGTCTAAAACGGAGTAAACGAAAAAACATTGAAAATGCTGAAATGTACACAAAAATGTCAACACAGCACAGTGTACATTACAATGTTTTTAATTTATTATTTTTTGTAATATATATTCCAGTTATTAGTTTCTATCAAAAAGTATCACCTGACTTATGTAGTTCTAGGTTATTCACCAGGCAATTTGCTGACTGAAGTTGCAAAGTTAGTGTGCATACAGTTCGTCTTGTACTGGTTAGTAAAGATGTCTCAGCCAAGAATCAATACATTTTGGGAATAGTGTTACAGCAGACTGCCAAATTCGCTAATGAAACAGCTGAATCAGTATTTTATTGTTGTAGCTTAAAAAAAAACATTAACTTTTAAGTTGAAATTATTATAGGTGGTTTTGTGTTGGAGTTTAGGCCAGATAATATGGCCTTCATATTTTCCAATGGTTTGATGATAGGATGTGAGACTTTTTTAGTTTCTGATATAATATTACAACCACTGGTGCAATTTATTTGTTTACATCTCTCAGTCATGTTTTGGTACCTGCCAACTTCGATTTCATCACATTTTTCTGTTAGTTCCAAACAATGAGATAAATTGGTATTTCCCGTTTGACATGGAACAGATATTATATTACCTTCTTAAGAGCTACCAAATTGCCATACCTTCACTACGTTATTCAGTTTTTTACTAGTAACCTTCCGGATGGTCAAACGTATAGAATAAGAAATAGCATGTGACAGGTCCATATGGTCACCACCCCGATTTAGTATATTCAATAGTCATCAGTGTCAACCATCATAAATTAATGTGCAATAATAACTATGTCTTGCGACCATTCATTCTCCTCGTCATTGTATCACGATCACATTGCAATAGTTCTCATCGAAATGCCATTACTACACCAGGTTTTATGTTAAAAATAAGAAATTGTATATATTGTGTCCTTGTGAAGACGAGGGAGAGACGAGCAGGTGCATAGTGTGTCTTGGGGCCTCACCCCACCCTCGCTCGAACCACCTCCCTAGCTGGTCACGAGGGAAGGAGTCCAGCCAATGGCTTTGCTAGTTGTTACAGTGTAATAGATATGTAGTAATTAAGAGATCAATAATGTGAACAAGTAAATGAACCATTTTATGTAAATGAATGTAAATAGTGACAAGAAATTAAGCAATGATTTAATAAATACGGTTCTGGCCGGAATTGT